>CM074304.1:3685000-3735000 GCA_037194245.1 Opsariichthys bidens | reverse complement strand
TTATTTTATTGATTTTTTTAGTTTTTACAAAATATACTTGCCATATCTGGTGTGCGGCTAACGTTTTGAAATGCTTATTTGGCTTTTTAGTTTGTATATAGAGATGACACACCTAAAACCACAGAGATTAACTTTGTTTATTGAAGAACATTTCAAAAAGAAGAAAAAAGGGTGAATTAACTATAGAGTTATCATGATGTTAAAACATCCGAAATATATGACTGAATCCTGAGGCAAAAACATTAGGTTTTTATTCTGTCCGATTTATATCTATTCTGTCTTCAGGTAAATCTGTCTGTCAGGCGGCTTCATACCACATAAGCATGAAATAATAATCAAAATAGTACAGCAAAGCAGCCAGACTGACTTGTACGGTAAAGTCCTGCTTTAAACGCCAGTGTTCAGCAGCAGGGGTCTCTGGGATATTTAATAAAAGTACAATGTCAGCAGGGATCAAATCTGCTCAACCGCGATTACATCGGTTCGGAAATTAAAATTAAAAACTAATACAGACTAATATGCAGTGGAGTCCAAAAGTCTGAGCAGTGTTGGGGGTAATGCAAGTCACGTGATCAGATTACTAGTACAGGTAACTAGTAAAGAAACGGATTACTTTTCAATTTACAATAAATTGAGTTACTTTTTCTAATAAGTCACGCAAATTACTTTGTTTTCCAATTTATTGACAGGTTTTGCATTTCCTTCAGAATGAGGCTCATTCATTTTACTTTTGATGTGACAGGACCTTCGCATTTGCCAAAACAAAAATTACTTAAAAAACAAACAAGGCCAGATGAGAAAAGCAAAAAAGTAAATGCATTCTATAAAATGCATCTATAAAAAGGAATGCATTACTATTAAAAGTAACTTTCCCCAAGTCTGAGACCATATAAATCTGAGATGCTTTTCATTTCAACTCAGAAATACATTCTGGGAAATGAACATGGGCATTATTTCTAGATTACTGATCATGTGACGAGCATCATATTTTTGCATCATCTCAAATCATGCTGGAGAACGAGATCATCGGGTTTTAGTGCAGATACATCAAATATCGAATCTGAGATCATTTTTCAATTCATCGAACTGAACTGTATCTGCATAACAATTAAGTATTTCAATATTCTCAGACTTTTGGACCTCAAGTATTACAGCAGACAGTTATATTTACATATATAAGGTTGGGGATTGCATTATTTAATTGAAGATATCCTTATAATAGAAAAAGTTAATTAAAGGTATCAGAACAAACTGACCCTGGAGTGGAGAAAAAAATTCTAATGTTTATGAACAAACTTACCATCAGTAATAATTAGTTACATTGGTTTCACTGTAACATCTTTTAAGACAACAGACCTTAGTCAGGTTAGACGCCATCCTGAATTTAACGCGGTTGTGAGGGATAGACGTACAGTCTACTCTACGTCATTTTCACAACTCTATTTCTATTTAAGACGTTTCAATATATGTTGTTACAACAGCATAATCCATTGAACACTGTAATTTTGCAGTCTTGTTTTCATTCCTACCAATATGGCGCTTCCCTGACCAAGGTCTGTTCAGAAACAATTTACTCAAAACACAAACTCAAAAGTAACTGAATTGAGCATTTTTCAAACCACTGGAAAGAGACCTTTCCTCTATCCCAAAATGATGGCAAAAACATGGGGAAGGAAGACTGTTTTTCTTTTTTTTTTCTTTTTTCTTTTTAAAATTTGGCCACCTACAGCTACAGCACTTCACCACAGTCACATCCCCCAGCACGTCTACACTTTCCAGACCTTCCTTTCACATCTTCACATCTTCTCTCTGCACACAGCAGTCTCACTCTTTGAAATCCCTCACCTACAATCTGCTGCAACTCATGACTACAAGCTTTAGTTTGGGAGACTTTAACAAAATACACAAGACAGACGGAAGGAGGGACAAGAGACAAGAGCTGAGAGACCTTCACAGACACAACGCTCGTCCAAAATCCTTTCTAACTCTTCCAAAGCCCTTCTGTAACTTTCCATCCTATCATTCCTATCTTTGAGTCCAACAGCCTGCACTCCTACTTCTCCTAGAAAGTTCCAGGATGCCTTGTCTTGTCTTTATTTACTAAAAACTTTAAATCTTATGAGAGACTACCTTATAAGTACACGCAGTTAAAGAACTAATTCACCCAAAAATAATACAGCATATGTGGAATTACACGACAGCGAGTGACTAATGACAGAATTTACAATTGGATGAACTACTCCTTTAAAAATTTCGATAATGGGATGTACATTTGAATGCCATGTATATTCTGTCTTCAGGTAAATCTAAAATATTTCATGTGACCAAACAGGGCATCTCTACTGCTGAAAACGTCATCATTTTCATTTTGTAGTTTACTACATAAAGTAATTTATCACAGTAATATGTCCATAATATGAAATCCAATGTTATAGGTCAGATTTTCCCCACTCTATTCCAAGTCCACTCATCTGAAATTGAAATACATAAAAACCCCTTGAAATATTTCACTTTCTGATAATGTAATACTATACATTTGATGAACTGAATGCTAATTTATCTTGATACATTTATCTGTGCTTTCACTCTATTGGTTAATGTGTTTCTGTGGGCAAAAGTGTTAAATTTGCCTCTAAAAGTTTCAAAACGTTATGCACTGCATTATTAATAGAGGCAATGCTTAAAGCCAGCATTAGTGGCCTTATTACAGTCAGCATCTCTGGTTGTCAATCAAGGGCTCTACTGTATTAGTGGGGCGGAGCGATCATTGGTCACCGTCTTCCTGAGTCGGATGTGGGCGAACGGATTGATCCTGTGAAAAAATAGAGTTTAAATCAGCTAAGCCATCAGATATGGAGCGTCTCTTAACATGCTAATCTAAACAGAGGTGATTAGCTGTACCTGGTGGGTGATGGAGGTGGAGAGGTGAAGTCACTGGACATCTGAGGAACATGAAAACAGGGTCAGTGTCAGAATAATATATGCCAGTATAGTCGAAATTCTAGCTTGATTTAGAGAGACAGAGAAAAACGGAAACATCAACAATGAGAAAATTGATCATATTAAATAGGAATAATCTTAAAGGGGACCCTTTTGCAAGATGTAATTTAAGTCTCAAGAGTCCCCAGAATGTGTCTGTGAAGTTCAAAATACCCCACAGATCACAACAGAAAAAACTTGCTGTTTTTCATGCATGTGTCTTTAAACGGAAATGAGCTGCTGCTCCCACCCCCTTTCCAGGAAAGCGCTTCCTTCATTCACAGCTCCTGCATGCATCAGATACTCTGCCAAATACTAACAAATAGGGGTAACAGGGGTACGCATCTTTCGTTCCGGTACACATTTACAGAGTTGTAGCCCATTGACCACTTTTCACCACCAATAATTGCAATAGCTCTGTCTTGTTACTTTCGATAAGAAACAAAGTATCATTCCTGGAATTCTGTCCATTTTATCATTAAATTCAAATAATAGATGCAGTTTGTCGTTTATTGTGGTGTGAGTGAACGCGGTCGTCACTTCCTCTTTAATAATATTTACAGAATAAACTTAAACGAACATCTGAAGGTATGTTTAAAGATACAGTACAACTTACTGAAATAAAAATACAACTTACTGAAATTACTGAAATATATCACGTGTAATCGCTCAGTCAGTGTTTCAACTGTGGAAAGACGTCAATGAAACATCATGTCACGTGGATTTTACCTCAGAAATGCTATTCAGTGTCCACAGCTTGTTAGTTCACTAGCGAAATGAACTCTTTCGCTACATATATGCACTATATTAGGCTATATATTCATTATATTTTACTTAACCTGTCTTGATTCTTTGTTTAATGTATGTTTAAATAACACTGTCATGAAAATAAGTTATGACAGTCACTGTGTAAATGAATTTATTTTAACACCGAATTGGAGTAGAAACAGATTTAGAAGTTAATGAAAGGGGAGTTTCCTTATATGCAATGTACATGTTTGCATACAATTTTTATGAGTGTTGATTATTATATTTAAAAATAAATATAGCAGCCTAGCATGGATAAGAGCAGAGAGAGTAACAATCCCTTAGGGAAAACAACATATGTGAACAGGTAAAATTAATGTCAATAATTTAACGTGTGCACATATTTCAAGAATTAGTCTGATTCAAGGGGAATCAGAAGGCCAATCCTGACTGACGAGAGGAGGAGCTGGGGATGGAGGAGGGTAATTCGTTCCTGAGAAATGCGATAGCTGCTGTTAATAATGAAGAGCTTATATACTGATGCTGTGATACACTTCATATTCCTATACCTGGAAGTCAGCTGATGTGAGCTTAACTGACGTGACCTGCAGAACTGACGCTATGCTTTATTTTCATGTTTTATTGTGTTTAAACTGTCAAAAACACACAAAGTTCACAAACACACTCAGTTAAGTCTGTGAACGTAAACAGCAGGGATAGAAATCGCATGTGTATATTAGATCAGTTGCGCATTCCCTTAAAAAATAAAATGAATCCACTGTGTCTTCAGCACCTCAGAAGTTAGGAATAAATAAAGACTGTTCACTCTTACATCCAACAACAAACCAACTCAAACTACAGCTGCTGTCGCATCGAGACAATGGCGTATGGTGTACAACTCGCTCAGGGCGGAGTCTGTCAACAGTAGGGTGCGGGGCCTGTGCAAAGTGACGTCACTACAGTGAAGATCAGTTACTACTGATCGCTCTACTGGGTGGTTGCCCTGCTCACTTAATAAACAAACTACAGCTGGTCCAAAACGCAGCTTACTAGAGTCCTTACTAGAACCAGGAAGTATGACCGGGAGCGAGTTAAAGAAAACAGTCCCGGCAGGGCTCTACTTGCCGCTGTTGCCTTTGGGTTGCTTAAGTTGGGGACACTTGCTTGATATTCAGCAGTGTTTTTGGTATGCCTGCATTGGAGCCGTTGTATGCGAACTGAGCTGAGTACTGATATACATAAATTAACTAGACTAATAACTATTGATCTTTGCAATGGAATGAATCAATAATAAATGGAATAAGCTGGACAATGACACCATTTTCTTTGGGAAAATGTTTTGCCAATTATTAATGTAAAGCTGCTTTGACACAATTTGCATTGTAAAAAGCGCTATATAAGTAAAGGTGACTTGACTTGACTTGTATCTCTTGAACCGTTTGCATTATTTAATAATTCAAATTGCTACACACAGTAGACAACATAGGCTATGGGATATCTTCCATCAGCAAGAAGTTCCAGCTTTGCGGAAAGTGTGTGGAAGGAAGATAAATCATATACACCAAGGATTCGAGGGGGAGTAAATCATGGGATCATTTTCATTTTTGGGTGAATTATTCCATTAATGTACTGTGATTAAAGTATGGTGATAACTATTAGTTATAATTTTTTTACCCTATTCACATGCAGTGTCTTGCCTTATGTAGCAATACAGTCAGAAGAGACAGTCATGATGATGATGTGTTTTCTGACCCTGTCCTTCAGGCGCAGTCGTGGGCTCATTCTGCTGGTGTCGGGGTTCATCATGCTGTAGGGTCGTGGTCTGAAGGTGCTGACACGCTGAGATATGATGCTCCTCTCGTCCTCTGAGTCAGGAGTGACCTGCTGCGGCTGACCAGCGGGAGGAAGCCTGTCCAACTGCCCCATGCTTGTGCTGTTCACCTTAGACAGGGAAGGAGGACTGCATGATGAGAGACAAAGAGAAAAAGAGGGGAATTATGGGAATGCATAAACAAAATTTTATGTCAATCGGCTGATTATTCGAACATTTATGGGGTTTTGTTTTCCCTACAGACCTCACATCTTGTCCGGGTGTGTTTGGATAAGGCTGTGTGTAGGAGAAAGGAAACCAGCCTTTTCTATGAAGGAGAGTTTAGATCATCAGCATACATAACATGAGCATCTGAAGACTATCTTGAAACATGTACAGTTGTTCTCCTAAGCTTGTTTTGTTCGTACTCAATCAAATGGAAAGACTGAACATTAAGGAAAAATACGTTCACAACACCAACTGCAATGAAATCCTCTGAAGGAAGTTATTCTTGGTTTATGCAAAGTCATTGTGAAGCAAGAACAGGCCATATTGCTGATAGTATGACAAACATAAATAATGATTTAGTCCTGCACCATAAATAAGCACACATAACCAATGTTTTATTGCCCTTGTTTTATTAACTGATGATTGATGATCAGATACCGTCCAGTTCTCTCGTTCTGGCCGTAGTGCCAGCCGTCTCTGGGTTCGCTGATCAGCAGGGAAAGAGTGTCTCCGGGCAGGAAGGACAGCAGACATGAAGCTCCTCCTCTGTCGCCTCCCTTCTCTCCCTCTAAGGAGTCTGTGGAGTGAGGGAACAGAGCCTCCACACGGGACGGGGCACAGAGAGGCAGCACACGGGGAAGAGTGGAGCCTGAAGAATCACAACCATATGAAGAGTCAAGACATTTAATGCAATTAATGGATAGAAAGAAAGAAAAGCGAGACAAACCTTCAAACAGGACTGAAAGGGGTTTGTGACATTGTGAAAATAGAAATTATTGTTCTAAATTAAACTAGATTAAAAGATTCGTCAAGACAAACTATATTGGCTTGAGAAAGTTTTTGAAATAGTTTTAAAAGCTCAAAGTTCGAAGTCTCTATAGAAGACATATAGATTGCTATGTGGATGTTAGGGTTTGCCTATGCAGTCGCTAGGGAATTCTGGGTGGTAGCCAAGGTGTTGCTATGCAGTTATGAGGGTGTTCTGGCTGGTTGCTAGGGTGTTGCTGGGCAGTTGTTACTGCATTGCTATGCACATGCTAGGGTGTCCTGTGTGGTTACTAGGTGGTTGCTAAGTGGTAGCTAAGTGGTTGTTATGGTATTCTGAATGGTTTCTAGGTGGATGCCAGCGTGTTACTGAGCAGCTGTTACGATGTTCTGGATGGTTACTAGGTGGCTTCTGAGCAGTTTCTATGGTGTTCTGGATGGTTGCTAGGGTGCTTTTGGTATATATATATATATATATATATATATATATATCATTATGTTTCTTTATGGATTGTGACATTTAAACCCATGTAATCGTCCAGCTCAGTTCAGTTCACATACAATGGTGTCAATGCAGGCAGATTAAAAACTATTGTTGAATATATATATCCAGATATTGTTGAATATCAGGTCAAGTGTCCTGATATAATGTGAAAAATATTTCATTCAACTCTAATGCAATAAAAAGATTTTTTATAAATTACTTAAACTGAATCATCTGTAAACATGCATTATGGCACTTTTTGCATTAATTATTTATCATATTTAAATAATAAAAAAAATGATTGATTTATTTAAATTACATTTATATTATTATTCTTATTTGTGTTACAGTACAGAGAATTACATTTTCATGTTAACTGGGAGGGTTAGGTGTCAAGAAAATAAGTTATTGCTCCTCAAACAGATTTCATTTCCTAAAGTAAAACATAATTGCTTATTTTTATCTTTTCATTTTGGGCTGAAATATGACCCAGACATAAATGACTCAAAAATGGCAAAAACTAAATCAAACCCACCCAAGAATCCCATCCGAGCGTCGCTGGACTGCCTCCTTGGCAGTGGAAGGGTGGATGTGGAGTAGAGCTCTGGACCCTTCAGCACATTGAGAGCAGTGGGAGAGCTGGACACTGCGTGATGGGCTGCGGATAGGACAGGTGTGAGTGCGCGGGAAAGAGGGGCGCTGTGCGGGAGCGGAGGGCTGTGGGGGGCCGTTAGGGGTGGAGTCAGGCCCTGCAGGGAACCATGGGAGGATGTAGAGAGAGAAGACTGTAACCCGGCTATGCTCACTGCTGGCTGGGACTGGGCGGGGCTAGCTGAAGAACTGGAGTGGGCGTTTCCATTCTGCTGAGACGTGTTGCTGGAAGAAAGGCCAATGAGAGACTGGGAGAGATTGTCAGACTGGGACGACCGCTGCTGCTGCTGCTGAGAACGGCTGCTGCTGTCACCGTTCAACAGAGGTGGGACTTCCTGTACAGACAGCCTCTGAGAGAGGAGAGGGACATGAAGCATCATTAGTACTTGATTAATTACAGGGGAAGTCAGGGGATTGCTGATTTTTCGGGGAATAATTATAGATAAAGCAATAAGAGAAAAAAATTTGAGAAAAAATTAAGGTGGGATGTCATCTTGCCCTATGATTTTATGCCTAATCTCAGCCTGAAAACTAGCTTTTAAAATAAATGATCAATATGACATTGACAGTAAATACTAACATTTAGATATTTTAGATTTAGTTTGTGTATATAATAATAGGAAGAATTATCAGGAAAATTCTCATCTAAAAATCAAAAAGTAGGAAAATTACATTTTTTTTAAAAATCCTGTTTTTAAGACCATTACATTTACATTTCACAACAATTAAGCCCCAGTAATGTGAAAATGTGCGTATTTGTCCCTCACTTGTTCTCCAGGTTGAGAGATTCCCAATTTGGCATTCCGCAGGACCTCCGCCAGTCCCGCTCCTCCAGAGCTCTGGGGGGCAGTGTGACGCAACAGGTTCAGGGCTCGTTCTGGTAGTTTGGTTGGCTGGGCACATGACTGTTGCCATGATGACTGCTTCTGCGACAACAGCTCTCTCACCTACCGAACAAAATCATTTTCTTATACTGTCAAAAGCAAAAAGGGTAGTCGTGGCCTAGTGGTGAGGGAGTCGGGCTTGTAATCTGAAGGTTGCTGGTTCGATTCCCACGCCGGCAGGGATTGAAAGTGGGGATTGTGAATAAACAGCACTCTCTACACCTTCGACACCATGACTAAAGTGCCCTTGAGCAAGACACCTAACCCCTAATTGCTCCCCTTGTAAGTCACTTTGGATAAAAGCGTCTGCTAAATGATGAGAAATGAAAAAATGAAAATATATACACCGCTAGTTTTCATAACTACAGAGGTGCTCTTGTTCTAAAGTTAAGGTAAAAGTGAGATAAAAACACATTTGCTGAAGAAATTATGAGGTTTTACTTTTATCACGACTCTTGTTTCATGGGACCCTGCATCACAAGTGGAGTGATGTACCAGGTGAGCTACCAAGCAAGTTTACTATGACCAAACATGGAGCTGGTTATGTGATACAAATATCAAAATGGTCATAACATAGCGTTGTGCAAGGAACCACACAAACACAAGATCATCTGCCTCATAATGATCGTTTGAGTGAAAAGACTTGTTGGCGTTTTACAGACTCTAGTGTTCATTTTAGCAGGAAACTGGAGGTAACTATATGTGTAGATTTTTGGATTATGTTTATTTGTATGTTTTTGGGCAGGGGCGGACTGGCCATCGGGAGCACCGGGACATTTTCCGGTGGCCTGATGGTCATTCTGGCCTGCCGCTGTCGATCAAACTGACGTGCAATAGGCTGGTATGCAACTGCGAATTAATTGACGCACTTATGAATCTACGAATCAGGCGATCGCGGAGTGAAAATGACACCACCACATGACCCAACATCAGCGAAGCACTGCCTAATTGGTTATATCGAGAGGCAGGCTTTATCTGGGAAAATAGTGCAAAAAATGGAGCGTAAACGCAAAGGAGGAGCAGAGAGGGAACGAATAAAAAGGAGAAAAGCCCTGGACACAGACAAAATCCCAGCCATGTTCGCCGGTAAGGGAACAGGTCGGTCAGAATTACATTTACATGATATTTACTAGGGGTAGAAAACAAAATAGATCCATTCGGTTCTCCACACTCGGTTCTCCACGTGCTCGGACGGTCCGCTGTTCAACTTCAATCTGACAAAGCATCTGTAATATGGTTTACTATAAATAGCACGTAAAACAATCAGGGTTCGGTTAATATATGTTTCAGTTGATGGATGAACATTCTGGGTTCCCAGACATTACAACAACAGCGATGAAAAAAAAAACGTTCCACCCCTAATATTTACTTCTTCATGTGGCAGATGGACGCTTTCATCCGAAGCAACTTACAATCGATAAAATCTTTTCTTTATAAAAAAAAAAATACAAATATATATAATAATGATAAAAGTTTTAAAAGCGCATCTTAATGACAAACTAGCCCATTACATACTGTATGGGAATACATAGAGCATTGGAAATATATAAAATATAAATATTTTAACATGTGAATATGTATCTTTCATCCCTTCTTCAAATGTGTAAGCCAATTTTATATTTGTTTTTGGTGTGGTAGTATAGATGGTGAGTTTTTGACAATTTATTTATTTATCCATTCATATTATGAATGGTCGTCTACCTGTTACATCAACTGACAGGGTTACTCTATAAGTTTAGCAGGCATGAATTTGGTGGTGGTGACTGCAGCAGCAGAGGTGGCCTGGGGTGGAGTCAAATTCCCGGCATGATTTACTGTCCCAGTCTGCCACTGTTTTTGGGGTTTTGCAAAAATGTAGGTAGAGGCATATTTTTTCAGTGAGCCTGTTATGTTTGCCAGCATGAGTCAGCTGGTTAAAGCTCACATCTGTAGTGTTACCTTGCAGTGGTAGTTGATGAGGATCTTGGTGACTGAACATTGACGGTCCACCAGAAAACAATAGCGTCGCCTTTCTTCTGTCAGCGCAGAGCGGTAACCAACGGCAACTAAAGAGTCCAACTCTCCCTGCCGGCGACTCATCAGCTCCACGTACTGTTACAGATACAGACTTTACATTAATTCACCTTTAAATAGAACATAACAAATGTACACCAAGATGAACTGAAGTTCAGAGTCCTTCAAGCAGGGGTTTCAAAAACTTTTTTTGTCAGCTGAAAGACATAAAAAATATATTTGAAGTCTTCCTGAGATTAAGTTAATATTTCAATCATTCACGGTTCTCAAATGTCGGTTAACGGTCACATGCAAGTAAATAGAAAAAAATATTTATCTTCTTAGTTAGTGTTTTATAGCTGGAATATAAAGTCGATTCAAACCTCAATTTCAGCGTTTTCCATGTATGCGTTTCACTGGATTTTGATAGATAGATCTAACCGTTGGGTTTTTCCATATTTGACCCAAACATGGGTTGAAACAACCTAGTATTTCATTCAATTCAATTCATTCAAGCTTTTATGTTTTATTGGAATACAGCTGAAATGCAATGAACTATCCACAAAAACATTGGAAATTATGTCAAATTGTGTTCCCAAATGCACGTTAACCTCGCAGCGCATGCAGAGATTGAGTTTGCGGCATTTACTGTCAACTGAGACGCTTTTAGACACCGAAAACGCTAGATCACGAGCTGCTACGCTTTTAAACATGCAGTGCAGATCAGGCGGTACGGTTCTTAATTAAACCACAGTAGTGCTGCAACGACGCGTCGACGTCATCGATTACGTCGACTACGAAAATACGTCAACGTGCGTGAAATGCGTCGACGCGTCACACTGTTTACATTCATCTGGCATAACGGCGGCTTCTGCTCCTGGGAACGGAGAAAGTTCCATTCTATCACAAAAACCTGGGCCACGATGATCAAAAGTATGGGAATACTTTAAACAGAGGCCGAATAAAACGGTCCTTTGTTCCCTTTGCAGAACCGAAAAAGGCGTTCCACCTGTGGAATTGGATCTCTGCCGAATGTTTACGCGCGCAAGATCATATTTTGAGCGTGCAAAAGGGCATTTCGGGAGTTGAGGAGAAAATCTTCGTCTCGCAAATAAGAAAATATTTCGAGCGAACGAAAATCAGTTTTGCATTTCAAAGAAGTTTATTTGGATGTGCGCGGACGTTCTCTTTCGCACGTGCGAGGTTTCAGCTGCTCGCGCTCCTGATTCCCGCCCCGCGCGCTCGCGAAGACTCGCTGCATCACAGACAGCGAGAGGAAAAATACACGGTTCAGGAGACGTTTGTTCAGTGGCTTGAACACTATCAAAGTTCCTTTAAGACTGTAGAGAAAGTCTTTGACACTCTTCATTTTAAAGTTCAAATGTCTTCCACTGGACGAACACACATAATGACTTATTTCTAATCAAAATCAAATCGTATTATTACATAATGGCGTGTCCCAGTGTTTCTACACCTCAATGAACTGCTAAATTAGCTCTAACTTCTTACGTAAAAAAGATCACTAGATTAATAAAATAAAACTTAATAAAAATAATCGTTAGATTAGTCGACAGAAAAAATAATCGTTAGTTGCAGCTCTAAACCACAGCCTTTGATTTGATGATCGCACAGCACCATTTGTTTATTTTAATGTTAAATTCAACAGAATTACTCATTAGCTTTATATTAACTCACCACACCCCTACTGGGAAACCCTGTCTTAAAGGACCAGTTCACTAAAAAAATAAATGTGATATTTTCATCTTCATAACATCTCTGTTATTCTCCACTGCATTTCTTTCCTGGTCTTTCAAACTGCGGTCCTGTTTTACTTCATCATTTCCCCTCTCTCGTTCCCTTGTTTTTTCTCTGTCCCAGTGTTCCCTCTGTCTGGCCCATTCCGGATATCTGCTTAATCTTAAACTAAATGACTTGTTCTTCTTTCTGACCCAAAACCATTAGAGTAATGCTCGTGATAGCATAGCTTAGGGCTACACAAACAAAGATAGACTTACTGGCGAAAAAAACACGTGCTAGAGGAATCCGCACGCTCAAATAAACAAACACTTGTTCACACACAGATAAAAAGTCTTCCACTCACAAATCAGCTTTAATATGTAGGACACTGGCTTTCACAAACGACCCTCACTGAGTTCAATTGGTCATTATGACTCATACAAACTACAAATGACTGGCAGTACATGACATTCTACACTAAGCCTTCAGTAATGAACACAGCAAGTCAAAGAACTGGCAAGCAACACAATTACTCAGTTCTTTAGCAGGCGCTTTAATCCAAAGTGACTTACTGTTCATTTATTGCACTGCCAATCCCTGTGAACGTGACTTCTAGCTTCGCTTGAAGGTGATTGTGAACAAGTGGGATCAAATTAACTGCTTTAAAGTTGAGTCGCATTACTATTAAAAATTTTGCATGCCGAATCAAATGTTAGGGGAGTACAAACCAACATGCAGAAAGCCATTTTGTTGTCATGTAACAAGAAAACAGGAACTTGCTTAGACTAAACCGAAAAAGTCTTTTTATGAAGAAAAAGTAGATACTTTTGAGTGTATAGAACAAGAGGCAAACTTCAGGACAACCTACTGCGTAATTACGCATACTTATGTCCATAAAAATGGCCTGTCAATCATCCTGTCACAGTTAGCATCCTCACATACTTTATCATTGGTCACACCCACCATGTTTGTAGTTCTTTTTATTTGTGTTTCTCCAAAGTGGACAATATGAGCCATTGCACAGATACACACTTCTACCAGAATTGAACCAATCTAGGGACTTTTAGCATATTCAACATTCTGATTTCATATCATAAGCTTTTATGGCTCATATATTATGATATAATGAGAATATTGAGCTCATACTTGAGGAAGAAAAAAATGGCTACATTTTTTTTTCTCATACATGCCCAGACTGAGCAAAAATATGTGGTGCAGTTGCTGATATTGATATGGCCAAAAGTAAGATGCAATTCTGATAGCTTGTAATGTAAATAATGAGATCTTTACAGCAGATTTTTTAACATAAAATGCAGTTGTCACTCTGTATCTCCCAGTAATATGTCATGGTATGATATTTTAATGCTTAGTTTTATAATCAAAGCTCGGTAGTTTACAGTGCATATAATGTAGTACAATGATGACTACAGCCTGATGGTTCATATTTGATACTCACATTTTAAAACGATTTTTCTAAAAAAGACGTATGATGTATGGATAAATCAAGTAAACCTAAGTTGCTTCAGTCCAGTAAGTGTTTATCATGAAAAATGAAGTTATATAAATATAAACGTTATTCTTACATTTACTTTATAAAAATCAGTAAAGATTTCAGAGCAAAAAAGACACTTGAACCACGAGCTGAAGGAGGACGTTTTTACATTTACTTTTAACTTGCTAAAAAAAGTATAAACTCAATCACAGGACAAAAGGCATAGATTGCGTGCAACAGGTTTTTCAGCTAAGTTTTGATAGTGTTGATCATTTGAAGACCTTATGAATTGGCATTTGATATTTTCATCATCATCCTTCATTGTCACTTCCTCATTAACGCACCCTTGCTATAAACATTACTCCAACAAACACAGTCCAGCTTACAAACATACAATGAGTTTGTTTCAGGTAAAAAGTTCTTTAGCTTGCATACTGATCAAAGTCTCAAGACTTTTGTTATACATGCAAAATCAATGAATTATAAGCAATATACCTGCATCTCTCTGTCTCCATACTTGTTGGGATGGCGACTAGCTTGACTCTTCCTCCGCAGCTTCTTGAGCTGTGATTGGCAGCGCTCAATAGACTCCACCTTTGACTTCCTCTCGCTCTGGTACTTCTTCAGCGTGGCCTGGAAAAAGTTTTCGTACAGTAAATCATGTTTCTGGTTTCAGAGAGGGCACAATAGAGACAGGAGGAGTACATTTCCATATAAATCTTTTACTGAATCTAGTCAAAGGGTTGGTCCCACTTAACTACTATGTAATAACTATGTATGGCTCATTTGTGTATGAATAGCTTCATTGTATGAAATGAATAATTTGATACAATGCACTCATTGTGTACAGATATATTTTTGCATTGTACTTATATTTAAAAAAAAAAACCCCTGCATTACAGCTGTAGTTAATTTCTGTAATTACATCTGATTACACTGTTGATCCCTCTCTTACACCTTAACTCAAGCAACCTACCCATAACACCAAACCTGTCCCTAAGCTTCCCTGTATCCACCTCAATCGCCGGAAAAAGCGTTTGTAATATAACATGAACAAAGTACATTGTACCTAACATTGTTTTATTTTTGATGAAATAACATACAGTACAATATAAACTGTGACTGACAAACTCTGTGTTGATTTGTTTGAGCTCCCCAATTTAGTATGTTGTTTAGATAAACAGTAATTTAGACTCACAGTAAGATATTTGATGTCTAACTCCAGTTTCTGCTCCAGTTGAGACAGCAGCTCTGAATGAAACAGCTTCAGCTGCAGACAGACAGAAAATACAGTGATTATGGAATCACACTGGTCTTAATAATCTGAACATTGCACTAAACTAAAATGGAGACATCTACAGCAGGTTTTTCCGTTCGTACTGGCACTCTAAAATTTCCTCTTATTTCACAAATTTGTTTTGTATGACTCTCATTATTACCTTTTCGCTCTCTGATGTTTTGTCTCACGCTCTTAAAACGAAAGGTTCTTTATTTGGCACACTGTAATCTTTCCAATGCACAAAAAGGTTCTTTAACTCTTGTGTTATGTTCCGGGTCAATTTGACCCGTTTAGATTTTCAAGTTGTTGGAAATACTGGTAAACCGTTTTTTTCTTCTTGTTATTTTGTGAGTTTTTCTCATTTATCATCATGAACATGCATGCAAAGTTTCAACATGCTGGTGTTTTTTGACATATACAAACAAAATTACTGTTACGTTCGTGATGTTCAATCTGTTCAATCATATTTTAACGCTCTAAAGCAACTATACTGACCTAAAATAATAACATTTCTTGGTCCTATTTTGTTATTTTATTTTTTTACTACCTTATGAAGCTAAAAAATGAGGTTTTCCACATTTATTTCAAGACAGAAAAAATGTTTTAACCAGCAGCATGTGTGTGAAGTTCATATGCAGAAAACACACACTTGCTCATCATGTCAGAAGAAACTTGACTTTATGAAATGAGTTTACAAAACTTCCGCCAGTCGCGTCAAATTACGGAACTGAATAACGCATTTCTGTGGACAAAATGCATTTTAAAAATAGAGGAGGAAAGAGATCCAAACTGCCCCAAAAAATGAGAACTCTAATATTTTAAGCTTCAAGCTAATTCATTAATGGCTTGCCCTGACAGATGTGTGCGCACCCTCAGCGCAAAACGTTCATTCTACGGCCATATCCTTGTGTATATGTTACAAATTCACCCGAGCATTTTCTATTTTGCATAAAGGTTTGTCCTGACAGTCTGTCAAACAGAGGGAGACGATTAATATCCAGCGCAAAATTATTCATTTTACTGAAATATCTGTTGTTGTATCTGTATCGAAATGATCTTTAGTTGCAGCCCTGATAGTCAGAGAAACAACACAACAAAAAAAGTCTGAAGACTTTTATTTTGAAAGACGTACGTGAAAGCTGTTTTTCCCTTCAGTCAGAGAGAACACGCCCTATTCCTTTCCACTAATTAAACCGCTTGATCGTTGGGCTCTCGTCTCTTGTCCGTCTTGCGCACGACTCGCATTGTTCTAAAACCCGGCGCTCAGTTTAAAACGAAACCTTGTACCAAAAGTATCAATATATTATGTAACTAGTATGTTGTGTGTGATTTGCAAGCAGAAGGTCATTCTATCCATCAGGATCAGGGTCCATATTGACGATTCACGTTGGTATTGTGTGTTATCATGGTAACTGTAGTTTCCGTAACCAAGAAAGAAGGCATAAGCAAAACCGAAGGTTTTTGCAGCAAACCACCCCGTTTTTCTTCTACTTACCACATCCTCTAGTTGGACCTGGATCTGCCGATGAACCTCGGCCATCTGGAATAATGTGTCACCTGAATTAATAAGAATTATGAGAAGACGTGTCAAAGAGTTTGCGCATAATCAGAAAAACGTAAAGCACGAGATCTGTATTAAGAAATGTATTATCAAACATAATATCATACACATCCTGATAATGACATCTAAAATTCATCTTACTCACATCAACCTGATTACATTAAGGTCAAATTAGAGTCATTTAAAGGCTAGATCCTTCATATAACAGCTTCATGCATGAGTGAGAACAAGCTAAATTGCACTGATTTTTGCTTCCTGTAGAGATGCGTTCAAGCTTGCTTCATAATTTGCTCTATTACCGAACAAAACTGAATGAACACTGAACTGACTTGAGCTGAATAATGACACTTCATTCTTTAAAGCTGTTTTAAAGCTGAATTGAGTTCACTTCATAACTTTGAATCAACATTGAACAAAACTGAGCTGAACAATGTTGGAGGGCTCGTAAATGGCAAGTTTCTTTTTCTTTTCAGAACTGAGTGTCTGAGTAAAGATGGCAAGAGCCGGTCGTGTATCTCTGGGAAAACTAACGGACAGCTTTCTCCAGGTATACTGGACCAGCTTGGACTTGACCAGTAAAAACATCTCCATATGTTGAAATAGTCTTGAAGTTGCATAAACTGTACACAACTGTTCCAGAAGTAAAAACTCCATTCATTTTCTCCATAGGGAAATTGATTTTTAATGATAATGCATAAACCTTTAAAGAACTAGGTTGTTCTGTTTAAGCCATCAACCTACATTATTATTTTGTTAAATAATCGTGCTTAACGGCGGAATTCGTGGTGAACAACTACATGATGCCGTTTAGAAAATTGCACCAGAGAGTCGAAACGAGTAAAACGCAACAAGATCTCTATAGCTCCACCAACTCCTATGAAGCACGAATGATGTAATTGAATCGGTCACCCTGCAGTCTCAAAATATTTAAGTATTTCAATACATAACCCTATTTTGCAATAATCTTAAAATATATTGTTTATATGTATATATAATCAACATTTTTAAATGCATCGTTTTTAATTTGATTATGTGGTTTGCAATGGTTCATGGGATTGTCGTCCTTTCCCTTAAGTACACAGTCTTGTAACTTTCGTAATTTTGCTTGATTTGCTGTTTACTACAAATACTATTCTCCTTTAAACGAAAGTTCGTAATGTTATAATTCACCTCAAAGCTGGTTGGCTTGGTTCATAACTTTAACGAAATTTTTTGGGAGAAATGAATGGAAAAAATACCTCCGGAACCTGATAAAGTGGGCGGGCACTCTTGCACTCTATTGGCATCAAGGGTGAAGAACCTTTAACATCCATGGAACCTTTCCATTCTACAAAAGGTTCTTGATTTTGGGAAAATAAAGGTTCCTAAAGTAGGTTTCACAATGATGCCTTAGAAGAACCATTTTGGTTCCTCAAAGAACATTTCGTTCAACAGTTCTCAAAACAACCATACTTTTCTTTTTGTGAAGGACATTTTAACAGTCTAAAGAGTGTTTTTCCACAATAAAGAAACTTTTGTGCAAATGAATGGTTCTGTGGTATTTCATGGAATCCTCAATGAGATTATTAAAATGTTCTTTACACTGAAAATGGTTCTTTTAAAGGTTCTTTGGGGTACCAAAGATGGTTCTTCTATGGCATCCCTGCAAAATAACCCCTTTGAAACCTTTATTTTTAAGAGAATATTTGTCAGAACAGAGAATAATTTCTTCCTTTAGAGGATGTGATACTCGTGACACTGTCTGTCCATTCTTGAGTTTCATTGAAGGTGAAAATTTGTGGCATGTTTTGTTGTTGGTCCCAGTGGGCCGAGCTGTGGATGTTGGCCTTCTTTATCCCCTACTGAGCAACTGTGTGTGTGAGGCTTGGCATCTCTCCTTCGCTGCCTTTCTCCCTCCCTCTCATACACCCCCGCTGTTTTCAGCAGTACAATGAGATCATGTGGTGTTGTTAATCTTTCAACAAAGGCCTCTCTCTCTTGTCCCTCTCTCGCTTTCTCTTAGTTTCTTCATCTACATTTTATTGTACAGGCTTGCCTCTTCATTTTCGTCTGCTGCAGTCATTTGTTTTTAAGCTTTCATTTCCTTTAAACACTGATGTACCGTGAACGTCGTTATATTTACTTACATATTCACAATCAGTTCTCACCACTGACTTTACTCTGCCTGATGCGTCCCTCCAGAGACAGATCTGAATAGCCCTGATCTAAAAGGCTTACTAAAGTTAACTAAAACCATTTTGTAACTCAAAATAAAATAATTGTTAATTGAAAGAAAATAAAATATAAAAATCAGTTTTATTTATATCTATATATACACACACACAAACAAAGTTCTGTCATGAAACCCTAAAAGCACAGGCTGATAGATCCTTAACTCATCCTGCTTGCATTCACATCATTATCTATAGGACACAGATGATTGGTTCCTGCTGTATTAGTAGCCAATGAGCTTGCGTGCTCAATCTTCAAATACATGAGTAGTAATTGCCTTAGCAGTGCAGCATATTTTCAGAAACCCTCCACCTTCCCCAGCTCCACCTGTATTGATCTGCTACGGGTAATTCATGCACGTTATATTGTATAACAGAAGCATTTCTTACTTTAATTCACATTAATTTAGTTTAATTTGGTGTACTAAAACAACTAAAATTGAATAAAAACTATAGACATATTTAGAGAAAAACAAAAACGACTAGAAGTTGAAATGAGAACAGAAAATATTCAAATAAAAACTAATTCAAATTACTAATAAAAAACTATACATGTATCTCAATGATACTTAAATAACTCTGGATCTAGATCACGGGGACGGATTTCATTTAGAATCAATTGCTTTATATATATATATTTTTCGGCAATTACATATACATCAACATTAAACAGCATATAAATCAAAACTGCCTGTATACTGAATGAAATATCGACCCAGGAAGGGTTAATGACTGTGAAGCTTTGGGGTGTTGATTGACTCGATTTACTTTGATCGTTGTTCTGAATCCAATACGGACGTAGAGAAAAATGGGGTTTTCTCAGCTTTCTGCTCAATGTTTTTTTTTTTGTTTGTTTCTTTCTTTTTTAATGAAACTTACCCATATTATTATTATTATTATTATTTTAAGAAAAGGGTTTGTTCTTTCTTTTGATGCATGTCCAGATATTCCTAAAAGGAAATATTCTAGGAGCCATGAAACTTTTGTGAAAATTATGAAAAATGTTGGTCCTGGCTGGCAACTTTTTTTCAAAAACGCAGGCAGGAAAAGAGTTAATTGCAAACATACTGTACTTGCTATTACTTACCCAGTTCTTTTGAGCCCTGGCTGTCACTGGCCAGCTCTCCTAGTTTGACCAGAGCATCAAAGTATCCTTTAGCTGCTACTGTGACGCCTGTGGAGACAGAGACCGAGTCAGTGATGTTACAGCTGACTGTACTACAATTGTTGTTTAGCAGGCAAAGTGCTGATGGATATACAACACTGATTTCCAGTGGATGTTAGCCCATTACAGAAAAAAAAATTTTTTAAGTAATGAGGTCTGACCCGTCAGAGCCTTTTCATAGTGTTTCCCCATGGTGACAAAATTCTTCAGACTGGGGTTAAACTGGTCCAGAATGCCCTGCGCATAGAATCAGCAATAAATCAAATTAGGACACAACTGTAAACATTTTAATCTGTAATTACATTACTGAAACAGAATGATGGAAAAACACACAAATACTTTTTGGGGCTCCACTGAAAGAAAAGAAAGAAAAGCCCAAAAATGTGCTTCATGTGTTAACATCTAAATTAATTGATTTTATTCAAATAAAAAATGTTACTTAACATTACTGAATCAAACTAAATACTTTAGCTTACACCGACACAACTTTAAGGGTAAGATCAAGTAGAAATATCTCTTTACCGTAACAAGGTTGCCACTTTTTCAGTGTGTCACAACAGAATAAAGCAATACATGAGGAGGGATACTGGAAAACCGTCTGTGTCAAAGTGTGACAATAGTATGATGCTATTTTATTGTTTTAAAGCTAGTTTAAAATTATCTGATAAAAATGCAATTCATACAGACAATGACTGGAATATGCATGTGCAAATTAATTTAGATGTTTTGTGGCATTTAAAGATAAAAAAAGTATGTTCTAAGAACATTTTACTAAAGTTCCTGTTAAGTTATGAAAACATTATTACTGAATGTTCTCAGAATGTGCGAAACAAAAAATTGTAACGTTTAAAAAAACATTAGACTGACATCCATTTACATTTACATTTACATTTAGTCATTTAGCCGACGCTTTTATCCAAAGCGACTTACAAGTGAGGAGAACAAACAAGCGATTCTTCATGAATTGGCAAATAACACAGGAAGTGCTCACAATACAAGTCTCATACATTGCTCAGTACCATAAGCTAGAGTAGGAAGGGAAAAGGGAAGGAAAGGTTTTTTTTTTTTTTTTTTTTTTT
Organism: Opsariichthys bidens; assembly: GCA_037194245.1. Taxonomy (NCBI): domain Eukaryota; kingdom Metazoa; phylum Chordata; class Actinopteri; order Cypriniformes; family Xenocyprididae; genus Opsariichthys; species Opsariichthys bidens. The sequence continues at coordinate 3,713,937 of CM074304.1, read as the reverse complement.
TTTTTTTTATGAGGGGATCAAGTGGGATCAAGGGGATCAACATCCAAATAAAATTTTTCAGATAAACGTTCCATGAATGATGTACAAATAACAATGATGTCCTAATGTTTTGATGCCGACCGGATAACTGAATGAACGTTCGATTAATGTCACTGGAAGAATGTTTGTTCGATTTCTGAGAGAACCTTGTGTGAACGCAAGTCAAAGTGGTGGTGTTTAAACAAAAGAATGAAAAAAGAATGAAAGGGTTAGTTGACTCAAAAATCAAATTTCTTTCATTATGTCGTTCCAGACTTTTGTTCATCTTTAGAACACAAATTAAGATATTTATGATGAAATCTGAGGATTTCCGATCAACACATTTGCACCTTTTGAGATCCAGAAAGGTAGTAAAGACATCGTTAAAACAGTCCATGTGACTACAGTGATTCAACCTCATGTAGAACCCTTTACCACTGTGTTCACTATGTCAGCTGAGTAGGAGAATGACGGGGAAGAGAAGAAATTGTTGAACAAAGTTGTTTTTTGGGGGTTTTTTTGCACAATTTAAGGTTGAACCACCACAGCAGTCACGTTGACTATGTCTTCACTACCTTTCTGGACCGCAAATGATGCAATATGTATGTTTCAGAAGCACTCAGATTTCATCAAATCTTAATTCGTGTTCCGAAGATGAATGAAGGTCTTACGGGTGTGGAACGACATGATTAATGACAGAATTTTTCATTTTTGGGTGAACTAACCCATGAAGTGCTATTGCATGTGTGTGTGTGTATGTGATATAACCAAAATGCAGGAAAAACATTTTGATGTTATGTGACAAGAAAATCATAAAACAGGAAATGAGATCATAAAGAGGAGCATGACTACATCTCTTTTCTTTTATTCCACTTTTTTTTTTAAACACAAAACATACAACAAATAAAAGATTACATGTCTGTGAACTTTGCACGTTTGAAACTGCATTTTTTTTAAATATCTCCTTTTATCATCTTCAATTGTGTTTTCATTGTCTCCTTTAGACATACCTTATAGACATTTTCTGTCATCTTGTTGACCTCGTCTGAGCGTGACATTGTGCTTCTCTCTCCAGCTTCAGTTCACCTTGCTTTTAGACGCAAATCACAGCACAGTCGGCTACATGGAGAGAAGGAGAGATGAGAAAATGAGACGAATCGGGGGTCATCCTTACTTAACTCTTGTGTTATGTTCCGGGTCAAATTGACCCGTTTAGATTTTAAAGTTCCTAGAAATACTGGTTAATCTATGTTTTTTTTCTTGATATTTTGTGACATTTTCTCATTTATCATCATGAACATGCATGCAAAGTTTCAACATGCTGGTGTTTTTGGTTTTCCACACTTATTTCAATACGGAAAAATGTTTTAACCAGCAGCATGTGTGTGAAGTTCATATCCAGAAAACACACACTTGCTCATCATGTCAGAAGAAACTTAACTTAGGAAAAGTAAATATTTTCATTATACAGCTACATTTATTTGTTCAGTAATGATGTTCTAAGAAAAAAAAAGTTTAAAAAAAAAATGTATTTATTATTGTATTTAAAAATGTACTTTTTATTTTCAAATTTTGTCAAAACAAATCAGTTTTAAAAAATGGTTAAAAAATCATTAAATCATATCTTCAGATATATATTTTTTGGAATATTTGACAAATGTTGATTTTAAAAGTTTACAGTTTGTACCTGAATGAATCTTTGTTGTTTTTCATAGTGTGATTTTTGAGGAATTGTATTGCATCCAATTAGAGTCAATTTGACCCGCTCCATAACGGGTGTTCACAGAAATCCAACAGTGCATAAGGGTTAATGTATTTCCTTGATTTCAAGATGGTGCGAGCTCATCAAAAAGGAACATCAAAATGATTTCAAAACATAGTATACACTATTCATCAATAACAACTGCTAGCAAATATCAATGGAAAATTAAGCAATTGGAACTAGAATGCTTGGATGTTGTAAAGCACTGTAATATGAAGTTGTGATAACAGCCCCAGTGGTCTGGGGAATGCTTTCCTCTAAATGTTGGAACATTGCTGAAGGGATTTGCTTCTATTCAACCACAAGAGCATTAGAGAGGTCAGGCATTGTGTGATTGTATGTTTAGTCAGGGCTCGCAGCCCAGTTTATCTCAAAGTTCTGCACTCGGTCAAGATCCTCCACACCTGCCTTGACAAACCGTTTTTGCATGGATGTGCATGGAGATATTGTCTTTCAAAAACAGGAAACCAGTGTCACAATCTTGGAAGAAAAGGATTGTCTAAAATATCACTCCATGCTATAGTGTTAATATTGACCCAACCCATAAAATCCCCAGATATTTCAACCAAACCATCAACAGAAAGTGATTTCTCCAGAAGATTCTGACTTGTTTTGGTGGACATCCAATGTCATGTCTAGGCATATTTCTTTTATTAAGTCAAATCAAATTGAATTTACATGCACTTTTCACAGCGTTTCAAAAAATAAGTTGTTTATATCTTAATGTCTACATGCCTTATTTAACAGATTAGAGCAATATTTACATTTTGAGACAATACAAGCAATCAAGCCATTGAGATTTGATATATATATTATGTATTGCTCTACGCAAGAATACTGTTAAAATTGCACGTACTTATATATTCCACTCAATTATAACTACCTTAAAATTCAAATTGCTTCTAATCTTGATAAAACCTCGGTTCAATGGTTCAATGACTGTTTTGTGATAGAAGTGTTATCGTGAAAATAATTAAATAATTTCTTAATTTGTTACAGGAGAACGCGTAAAAAAATTCAGTGCAATGTGGGTGTCACCCGGTGGCGATTTAGCCTAAAAAAACTTCAATTTTTGTGATAAAAACTTATGGAAGCTTGTTTCTGCCAAGGAATAAAACAATTTAAAAGATAATTGTGACTTTTTATCTTACAATTGTGAATTAACATCTCACAATTCTAACTTTCTATCTAACAATTTTAACGTTATAATTCACTATTGTGACTATCTCACAGAAGCAATTCTGACTTTTTTTGTTTATATCACGCAATTCTGGGAAAAAAAGTAAGCATTGCAAGATTCACACAATTGCGAGAAAAAAATCAGAATTGTGAGATAAAAAGTTGCAATTACCTCTTTTATTTCATTCAGTAGCAGAAATAAGGTTCCATAACAACTTGATTAGACATGTCTTTGATTTTATAGCAATTTTATAGAAAATTATTTTGTTTTTTGTGATTATTTTCTATAATTTCTTTTACCATCCTGAGATCTGTATTCAAAACATTCATGAATTAAGGGGTTAAAGCATAATCGCAAACATTTTCATTAAAACATTATTCTATTAATGAAATTTATTCAATTGCAGAAGATCTAATCTCTGATAAACAGAACAAGCCCCAAAAAATGATTTGCAGTCAGGCTGATTCAGTATTTCTGCTTGAATAAAACCAGTTATGTTAGTTGGCACCACATGACGCATGTATGTTTTAGGTTATGTGACAAAACATTTGATGGGACTTTTACCTTGTAAGCATTTTTTTGTGTGTGAATTTTAAAAGAGGACCACCCCTGTTAGTAAACCTCAAGAGATTTCATAGTCTGAGTCCAGCCGAAGCCATCCTAATACACTGTTATTGCATGTCTTAAGTTCATGAAATTGAGTCTGACATGCCATAGTGCCCTGGAGGAGAGCAATTCTTCCCAAGTCTAAGTGCAAGAGTCACGCTGCTGAACAAACACTGCGCTTACACGGTTTCCCTTCTGGAAAGATCCCGAATAAAAGATTCCAGTCAGGATTACCCATCGCATAAAGCCTCAGCTCTGAAGGCCAGTGTTTACACCAGGTCAGCGCTCTCATGTGTGTTATTAGAGGAAGATTAGGAGGAAGAATTTGACCTAAATGATTTAGTGAGAACACATTCCCATCATGTGACGCGTCCATTTCCCGTCTTTCTGTGATTCACACTAGCTGTGCTTCCATCCAAAGTTGCGCATTTAACTTTTGCGCAAAACTGAAGATCACGTAAAACATTTGCGAATAAAAAACGCATCCATCCCATGTGTTCAAGAGAACAAAATTGTCACTTCCTGGGAAATTGGCACAAAATATCTGTAATAAAAATAGAAGTCGGGGGAAGGCAATGTGGTTCTTTTTTCGTACATCAAGAATTTGCATGAAAATAGAAGATATTGACTAAAAGTCCCAGTGATTCACCCACAATTCACAGCATCCATGCTGTACCTTCAGCTTTTCACTGGGACATATTAAAGGGACATAAAAGGGACATATTTGTACCTTATTTTTACCCATAAAAGTACCTTAGAGTAGTAATATGCACTACTATGAAGCTTTTAGCAGTAGGAGTAAAATTGTTGTGTGGCAGGGAGAGCTCCCGCGTGACCTGCCACCGACCTGCCACCGACCCGCCACCACTAGAGGCAGCTGCCACTCGACCAGCCACCGACCCGCCACCGCTAGAGGCAGCTACCACTCGACCTGCCACTCGACCCGCCACCACTAGAGGCAGCTGCCACTCGACCAGCCACCGCTAGAGGCAGCTACCACTCGACCTGCCACTCGACCCGCCACCACTAGAGGCAGCTGCCACTCGACCTGCCACCGACCCGCCACCGCTAGAGGCAGCTACCACTCGACCAGCCACTGACCCGCCACCGCTAGAGGCAGCTGCCACTCGACCGGCCACTGACCCGCCACCGCTAGAGGCAGCTGTCACTCGACCGGCCACTGACCCGCCACCACTAGAGGCAGCTGCCACTCGACCGGCCACCGACCCGCCACCACTAGAGGCAGCTACCACTCGACCAGCCACCGACCCGCCACCACTGAAGGCAGCTACCACTCGACCAGCCACTGACCCGCTACCGCTAGAGGCAGCTGCCACTCGACCAGCCACCGACCCGCCACCGCTAGAGGCAGCTACCACTCGACCAGCTACCACTAGAGGCAGCTACCACTCGACCAGCTACCACTAGAGGCAGCTGTCACTCGACCAGCCTATCCTTCTCTTATTTATCTATATGTTTGCTCTCATGCATCAATCGCAGTGTTTAGTAGATGTAAACAGTGAGACATCTTGAGGCAGGTGCGACGCTTAGTAAATGATAGGATAAGCGTTTGGTTAATGGTGAATATTGACCTACAGGGGATAGGAGCGGCATTTTGTTTAAAAACCTCTTATATATTGTGTAAGGTTGCGAAGCAGGCGCATATAACAGTAGCAGGTCGAGTGGCAGCTGCCTCTAGTGGTGGCAGGTCGAGTGGCAGCTCCCACTGCCACACAAAGATTTTACTCCCTCTCGCTTTTAGGGTAAATAAGTTACAAATATGTTAGTTTGAGGGTACTGCACAGTGACAAATATTTAGTAGTAGAAATAGTCAATAAGTTTGAGTTTACATTACAGCCATGAACCATGATTTGCTAATTCAGTTAAAAGCAAGTGGTGTTGTGGGAGAGGCGTTCTTGCATTTGATTGAACAAAAATGTGTTAGCAGCCCTGAGTGCAAAAGAAAAGACTCAATTTTAAAGGAATTTATTTGCTAAAAGTTACATTTTCTCAGCGTTTAGGAGTACAATAGCGTCAAAACTAACACAAGATAAATCTTTAGGACTGACACAGAAAAAGGTTTTATGTCTACATAATTGTTAACCTACATATGCATATATAATTGTGTCACAGTAAATCTCTGCTCTAGGCTATTGCCACATTTCACAATTTCAAAGTAAATAAGAAGTAGCATTCATTTCTAACATACATTTTGATACATACAAATTGTCGATTGTTTTCACATCTTTCATAATGCTCTCATTGTCCACACCTGTTGCCTGTTAGTGCTGCTGGTTAAAGTGATGTTATATAGAGATGAAATATATGAGGTAAAAACGACGATTCTGTTAATCTAACACATAAAGGCTACATGAACATGACATTTCAGTAGAGTTTAGCTGCTTCCAATTCATAGCAAAGAAAAAATGATTCAAAGGTAAAAGAGAAAAAAGCAATGCCATTTACAATGCCACTCACGTCCATTAGGCTAGCTGACTAAATATTGGTTTGTTTTTACCTCAGTATATTTCACTTGTTGCACTGAGAGTCATTTAGCAGATTGTTTGTTAGTTTAAAAGAGCTTCAGTGCTAATGGCTGTTCAGATGTTTTGTATTATAGTAATTTTCCTACCTTTTCAGTGTTCATCGTTTCCTCACCGCTTTGTCTGGTGTTTTTTTTCTTCTTGCTCGCTGCACTTTTCCTTCTATGACTTTCCCTTCAGTGGTGGGGGTAGTTTGGTTTGTTTGACCCAGTAAATCCCTCTTCCACCCCTCACCCAGTCTCTCCCAAACTCCTCACTGAATCAGAACACATTCAGTGCTCATTGTTCTTCAGATCACACGCACTCGTTCATGCTCGCATCAAACTTTAACCTTCATTCCGGCTAAAATGTCCATTTACTGTCGGTATGTAGATTTCGAGCGGCTCGGTCGTCCCTGTCTCTGTCCCGGACAATGTCTGTCTTCTTACTCTCTGTCTGTCTCTCTCACTGGGACTGAATGTCAATGAGGTAACGGGACTGCGCCTCTGCTCATTACAGGACGCGCGCTCTCGTTCACGAACACTTCTAAATCCATATATTATAATATCCAAACGTGGCATGTGTAAAAAGTGTGAGAAAGTGAAAGAAACTACCGTTTCTCACTTTCCTTTCGGATTATTAGGCTACTTATTTTTGTTGGGTTTTTAAAATTGCATGTGATAAATAAAATATATAATTCTCAGCCTAAATGTATTCCCAACAAACACATTTACGTTGTGGCAACGTCGCTGCCACGTTCCATTGTTACTGTGGCAACATTGACTGTCTACGTGCTCGCGACATTGTAGCAACGTTGAATTGTAAGACGCTGAAGGGCTGCAGCAACATTGTTGCGCGACATTCAGCAACTGCAAGACTATGTTCCGACCACATTTATTTTTATACCAGATTATAAATATTATGTTACCTTTTCTGCGTCTTATTATTTTATGTATTTATTTTGTTGTGGTCAATCTCTTAATAATCATACACAAGATGAACATGTAACACTTTTTTAAATAATGTTAATCATTAACTGTTATTTTTAATATAAAACCAGCTATGAAACTTTAAAGAGGAAAAATGTCATTCAAGTTCATATAATCGAACTTTATTAAAATATTGCATACGTATAATTACACTACCAAAACATACATTTGAAGCGAAAAAAAAAACGTTAATATAGAGTATATTAATTATATTAAGCTCAAATATAATAGATTTAGCATAGCCTGTTTTAACTTATTAAGCCAATGAAATGGGCTGACATCGCCTATTTTGACTATTTGACCTGCTTAGAGCAATATCGTTACAACTCTCCGTCAAAAATCTGAATTAATATTATGAACCTCACAACTGTAGTTCTTCAGAAGTGCTCTCTGAAGTTGTCTAGAAATATTGGCTCAAACTCAACTTTGTTTAGTTTTAAAAGCTTTCCTGTCAGTCCGACACGAAACTTGCCGTTAAGAAAGCGCGCGCCATTTTAGCGCGTAAATTACCTCAGACGATCAGACTCGGTAAACGGTCCGTCGACTACTCTAGACAAGAGGTCTGGAATGGAATTATTGTTATTCGGCAGCTAATAACTGCATTGTGAATGATTGTTATGAAATGTAGCATGCATTTAAGTTCATTATTTTTGCTAGTAAATCTAAAACGGAATCCTAGGCTGTGTTTTTTGTTTACACAAAATTTGGTATGCACCATTTTCTGCTGCCCATTGCAAAAATTAATTTGAATCTTTTCTTTCATTTAATCATTTAAACGGTTAGTGGATACATTTATGTAGTTGCTGTGGAGTTGATTCAACTCATCGACTAGCATGTGGCGTCATGAAAATCTTTTGTGCAAATCCAGTGTTGAATTGACGGCATCAACAACACTCTACAACAACTCTTCCTCTTCTCTAAAACAGCCCAACATGGCCTCACATCTTTGTTGAGTGTTCCCCGGGGGCAGGGTTTATGTAAATTTTAGTGTTTGTGATGTCACAAACCCAGGAAGAAGCTCTTTGTAGTCTTTACCAGCTGTTTGTTGTAGTCCTTAAACAGAGAATTCTGTAAAAGAAAATATCTCCCTTTGCAGTGAACTTTAACCATTATAACTTTGCAGGTGTTATTTAAACTAAAACAGCAACATTACACACTGAAGTTTAAAAATTTAAATCATAAACAACCATCATTTTAACAGATATTTACATCTCAGATTCTGGTGTAGCTCACAATGACTAACTGACCCTTTTCTTGTAAATAAAAAAGTGCACGTGAATGAAAGGACAATCTGAGTAAACACAAAATGTCATGCATTTCTGATGCTGGGGGTTAAGTGTATGATCAACCATTTACATCAGTGTGAATGAGAGAAGAAAGATGTTACTTGTCCACTAGAGGGCCACTAGTCACAGGATAAGAAATATGCCTACTTTTCTCATGCAAGTTTTTATAGATCTTATAGTTTGGCATAAGTGTAAATGATTCAGTCGTTTCACATGTACAGTAACAAATGCATGCATAGATATCATTAATAGACATGACTGAATATATTGCTGTTCAATTAAAATGAGATGATTATCATTTGTCCTTTGCTTAAAAGTGACACTTAAATTCTGTCGTGTTTTACTTTCTCTCAAGTTGCTCCAAACCCTTGTATATTTCTTCGATTTGTTGAACATAAAATAAGATATTTTGAAGAATGTTTGTAACGAAACCGTTGAGGGCCACCATTGACTTCCATAGTATTTTTTTTCCATACTGGAAGTCAATGGTTCTCCTCAACTGTTTGGTTAAAAACATTCTTCAAAATATCTTCTTTGGTGTAATTTGAGTAATTTGAGGATGAGTAAAAGATGACAGAACTATCCCTTTAAGGACATAAAGATACAATACATGGCAATTATCACTAAATTGTTTCCATCAGCTTTAATGTTTGCTGTATGCTATGATATTTTTATTTTATTTTATGCTTGTACTTTTTTATCGAACTTCTATTAATAGTGCTTAAAATGAGTATTTAAACAAAACTGAGTTTTGAAGTTTTTGAAGTTTTATTTTTCATTGATGGTAAGGGATGCTCTGCAATAAACAGGGTTGGGGAGTAACGAAATATAAGTAACTTGGTTACGTATTTAAAATACAAAATGTGAGTAACTGTATTTCATTAAATGGGTGGTAATCAGATTACAGTTACATCTGAAAAGTGTTTTAGATTACCAAAGTGATTACTTTGAGTTTTAATGTCATTTAAACAGCGATTGGTGATTCTCTGACTCTGACCGTCTGAAAAAGCGGAGTTAAGTTTCATGTTTTCCACTGTTTTCATGTTTTGTGATAGTTGTTTGTGAGTCATTTTATAATTGTAAAAAAGATCACTGGAACTTTTTCCTCACAATTGCATGCTATAAAGTCAGAATTGGGAGATATAAACTTGCAATACTGACTTTTTTTCTTGCAATTGTGAATTTAGTATGTGAGTTTATATCTCATTATTCTGACTTTTCTCAATATTGAGAGTTTATACCTCATATTTTTGACTTTTCTCAATATTGCGATTTTATCTCATAATTCTGACTTTATAACTCGCAATTGCAACTTTATATCACGCAATAATTAAACGTATTCTACAGTATTTAGATTAAGTTACTAAACTTGAGTAATGTAACTAAATACGTTACGGATTACTTTTTAAAGCATGTATTTTGTAATCTGTAGTGAAATACATTTCAAAAGTAAATACTTTTAAAAGTAGATTTTATCCACATGTCACTGTTTGAGCTGCCAAAAAGTCATCATGATGATATTAAATGAACACAATAAGTTCACTCACCAAAATATTTGACACAGTAAAATCAGAATGTTTCATTTGAACACATCAGTAAATCACTTCTTCTGTGTTTCTTTCTATGCTTGGGTGTCTTCATAATACATGCCACTGTATGAAAATGAAAATGTGGCAAGATGAGTCATGTGACAACATTCAATTGACAAGGTAACCCAACTTTTTTTTCCAAAATCACACATACTTTTCAACAAAATGTCTCGTCAGATATTATGCCATTTAGTGGTACAACTGTGCAAGTACATCTTAGCTTTTTATAGTTGACTTGCTGAAATATAATTTAATTGTGTGATTTTAAAATCACTCACAATGGACAAACAACGACTGTTTATTTGAGCATTTTTTTTGTAATAATGTAGTGCATGTAGGGGTTTGACAGCTCTTTTGAGTTTCACAGGTTCAGTGTGTTTGATCCAGTGTCAGTCGATGTCGGTGTATTTAACTTGTTGTGCGTGTTTTTCAGCAGAACTCTATTTTGGGCCCTCTGTTTCCGCATACCTCAGAGTTAGACGCTGACGCACAGAGATAAAGCGATACAGGAGCTCTACCTCGCCAGGTCTGGCCTAGTAACCGGATGACTCACCCATCTCCCGCTCTCTTCCTCTCCCTTTCTCCATGTATCAGGCAGGAGTGAGGACTTCATCTTTCTCAGAACTCAGTGGACAGGAACTGAGCTCCGGGATGTCGGCGGTGGTGTCGCTCTAGTTGGCGCCCTGCCCAAGATTAAACCTTTTTCCTAAACAACTCATTCAGTCTGAGGAAGGCATTTACTGATTTTACTTCATGAAAGTAGCATTGATAGATATTTTTGATTTGATCATTTATATTGTGTGGTAACCGTTTCATAAACACATTAAGGTACTCGAGGGGTTGCAGGCACGACGCGAACTTATTCACGATACAGCACAGCCTCTCATATTGCTTACATAGGCTGTATACAAATAGTGAGTTCATTTATTGTCACTGTAATTAAAACAATTATTGTGTAATTAGCTCATAGTAAAGTAATTGTTAATTGGTTAGACTAAATGGTTCTCGTTTTAGATTAGGTCATGGAAAATGGGAAAAACTCATTAATAAAGTGCTTTAAACCAACCTTTATTCGGTATCAATTGCATTCATGTTCAGTTTTCCTTAAATTTTTTCAAATATTCCCATTTTCCGTGACATAATCTAAAGTGAGAACTCTTTACAGTTAATAAGTTAACAAAGTATAAAAATGACATTATCTAACTCTACTACTGTAGAGACTATACAGTATACAAACTATGAATCAATTATAAAATAATAGTTTGCAAATGATTTGTATTACTATATACTTATTATAAAGTGTTACCAAAAGGGTAATTGCCAAAAAAACGCAAGTTTTCTATGTGAATATTTTTTTAAATGTCAAATTCTTTAAAAAAACAGAATTTTCAGCATCATTACTCCAGAATTCAGTGTCACATGATCCTTCAGAAATCATTCTAACATGCTGTTCAACAAACATTTATTATTATCAATGTTGAAAACAGTTGTGTGTGTGTGTGTGTGTGTATATATATTATATATATATATATATATATATATATATGTGTGTGTTAGATATATATATATATATATGTGTTAGATATATATATATATATATAAATATTTATATATATGACAAGACTATTATACTTTGCCTGAGAGCCGGCCAGATGGAGTTTGACCGAATGTGTGTCAGTATGTGATGGCAATGGCATCAGGTCATTATAGGTAACTGCTGGATCACTGTGTTTGTGTCTGTTTGGTAGGTCATTGTAACAGATACATGTATGTTTAGAGTGCAGCTTCTTACATGAAACACAGACACGAGAGGTGAGTTAAGGTAACGCTATGATGGATTCAGTGGTTTATCATAATGCCTCATATCCTGCATACACTCAGGGGGCGTTTGCGCAGACATGAGGTTAATTCTCTCCGTCAGCGCAGATCTGAGCTACAGTGTGAAATGTTACTGCGCACGGAGGATAAAGAAGTATGAGACGCGCAAAAACTGATAAAAACTCATGTATATTACAGTTCAAATTTTTGCAATCAGTTTTTGTTAAAAAGAAATAACACTGTATTTCGATGGTCCACATTAAAAATAACCAAAAAAATGTCAACTAACGCTCATTAGAGTATTAGTGGACGGTCTGCTCAATATCTGTAGATTTTGATGCTCCCCAACAGACATTCGACTGACTATGAGTAACTTATTCTACTCACCCAACTGACTAGACTACTAATACTCTAATGAGAGTGAGTAGACATGCAGCTGCAAAGTTATTTATATTTCATAAATGTCTAAAGTGGACCATCAAAATAAAGTGTTACCAAAGATATGTACACTTTCATTCAGCAAGGTTGCATTAAAGTGATCCAAAGTGGCAATAAAGACTTTTACAGATACATGTATGTATCCTTAATATTAAATTATATATATATAATATATATATATATATATATATTGTCAACACAAAACTTTTATTTTAGATGTGAGTAATCGCAATTAATCGTTTGACAGGCCCAATATCTATATCTATATCTATATATATATATATATATATATATATATATATATATATATATATATATATATATATATGTGTGTGTGTGTGTGTGTACACATTACCGTTCAAAAGTTTGGGGTCAGGAAGAATTTTTATTCTAAATACACTGACAACCGCCTGAATAATACAATTACTGAAAGAAAATGTCACAATGTTCTAATAAAAAAACATTTACAGTGTTTTACAGTAAAAACACGATCTTGTTACTTGCGAAATAAGTCGAGTAAGGTAAAAGCAAAATATTTCTGTAGCTTTCTTACATTGTTTTTGTGTTTGTGTTTGTGTTTTCTCCAGCTAAAAATATCACAGATGTTCTGGTTTTGAACGTGATGTCTAACGGAGGGTCCAGTTCAATGAAAACTAATGAACTAAATGAAATAAATAGAAGTTCTCAGCAAGTAACTCTGTATCACGCCTCCATGGGAACTTCTGAGTGTTACCAGTACAGAACGGTCACAGGTGGGCTGACCTTTGACCTCTGGCTGTGTGCCGAGCAGATTTCTTTCTTCCTGGAAATAGAACCCGGGCTGACACACGTACACACAACTGACCTGACTGTAGAACGATATGATAATGATACTTCTGTCGTAATGTCATGTCATTTACATTTTGTGTTCAAGAATAGTTTTCAACAGCTAATATTACGTTACGCTTTATTTTGATAGTCTATTTTAGACGTTCTACTTACCTTTGCGTATAAAGTCGGTGTGAAACAGAAGTTGCGATAGATTTTCCTTTCCTATTGTGACCTATATCCGAGTGAAACTGCCTCTCAAACGAGAACAAATGTAGGGCGGGGCTTGTTCATGGGGAGTTGATTGGATGGTTGTGGCTTGCTATTGGTGCATCTCATGTGAGTGACAGGTGGCTCCGCCCTCACGCCATCATCAGAGAGATGTCGTCACTGCAAGAGGGAGGGGAAGATATTTTGATTAAAGATTATGAGGCACAGTAATTAAAAAAATGATGTGGAAGCAGTTAAAAATACCGCAATATTCTATTAAAAAAAACAAGAGTCGTCCTTTTTGATTTCATGGTGACTTTATATAATTGATGCCGTGCTTGTTTCATATCTCTCATCCTTTCTTTGCAGATAATTAGGGAACACTCAAATCAATATCTCATGTTCCTAATTTTTTTCTTTTCTTTTGTTCAGTCCCAGGTACATTTCTGTTATTTAGAAATCATCATAAGTATTTTATGTAGTAAACCTGTTTTTTTTTTTATCCTTCAACATGATACAGAATGTAGGTTTATGAATGATCAGAGTGCATTGTCATATTTTATTTCATTCACAGTGATCTTCCAGACTCTCTGTTATATTGTTAGGCCTTGACGGTAATGGATGAGTCTCTAATGTGAGCCAAAGTCTGTCCCGATCGCCTTTCTCTCAGTCTTTCTGCTTTGTGTATGTGCATATAGCCTATTGCCTCTGACCTCAATCAGCGTCCATCTGTCTCTGTGGCTGCTGTGCTGGATTTCTGCTCAGACTTTAATTAGGCCGGTTATCTGGTTAAGACCTATGACAGCATGTGGCACAACATGGCCTCCAGAGAAAGACCTAAAGTCCAGTCTGAGGAGTTTCCTGGACATGGCACATGCAAGTTGTAGACAAAAAAAAAAAATGCATAATGACTAACACTATTAAAACTTTGCTGAAAAAGATGTCACTTCTGTCGTCTGATTGATAGTTTATACTTTTTTACCAAGTAAAAGACCTTTTAGAATAATTGCACGTCCACCTTCACCATTCTTGTGTCTATTATAAAGTAAATGTAAGAATAACTACGTTGTTATTAATGTTTCAAGATCAAAATTTACTGGAGCAAAACAACAGGTTGATTTGATTGTCCATTCTTAATTATTATTGGTGCTTGCCTAAGGCAAGCATCAATCTTACTATTGTGCCGGACAAAACTTCGGCGCGTAACTCGTCCCGCACCGTTTGTCCTAGACCCATGAATGAGGTGTGAAATCGACCGGCTCATTGAGGAGAGGTGTGCTATGACTTTTATAAGCGATTGGACCAACGACGTTCGTACAGCGGACGAAAAAAGCGTCGAAAAAAAGTCCCATTGACTTTGCATTGAAAAATAGATGAGATGGATTTAAGTGAATCAAAACATCATTGAGACACGCGACAATGGCATTTTTGATTTGGACACACATGCAGTCTATTAGTTTAAGCCTGTTAACTGCCTAGCCATGCCCTAGCAACCATTTAGAGCACCCTAGCAACAAAAGTCCCATTGACTTCCATTGAAATATAGATGAGATGGATTTAAATGAATCAAAACATCATAGAGACACGCAAGTATGGCATTTTTGATATGGGCACACATGCAGTCTATTAGTTTAAGCCTGTTAACTGCCTAGCCATTCCCTAGCAACCATTTAGTGCACCCTAGCAACCAAACCCAAAGAGAGATATTTTCAAACCTGAACATCATAGGGTTGGTTTATATCATTCATACTGGAAGGCAGCCTTTGGAGGATCATCACTGGCAGCTGCCAAGCCACTCCCTAGCAACCAAACAAAGTACCCTAGCAACTGTTTAGCAAGACCTATATCTCTGCATCGGAACATCGTACAGACGTGGTTGTTGGGTCTTTTGACTCATGCTAGCAAACTGGACATCCAACATGCTACACATGCTAGCAGTGAATAGCTACATGTTAATACTCAATAGCTAAGTGCTAAAGTGGGCTGAGAACATGCCAAGAACTCTATAAAAATTCCATAGTAACTATCTGTGACAACTACCAACCGCCTAGTAACACACTAGCAACCGAGGGCCGAATTTTGCCACTGCAAGCACCAATCACATTTTCTTCAGGAAATGTACGTTCTAGTTTTAGTTATCATGTTAAAATGTCATTATCAAATATGATCCATCAGGCCTATTTGTTCATCTCTCAATCATCATTGCATAATATGTTTTGAAACTACAGAGATTTGATTAAAAAAGAGCATTTAAATATCATCTTACTAAGGCATATTAAGATATGACAACTGATATAATGTGATTTTAAGTAATCTGCTATGCTGTTATAAAGATCTCATTGATTTATATTACTATAATTTTTATTTTTGATCATATATATATATATATATTTTGCTTCTGTGTGTTTTCCTCTTTGACTATGAGCTCCATATTTTCAATAAATCATACTATATGAGCCATAAAGTATGAATAAAAACACATATGCAAAAATGTTTTTGTCTAAAGATAAAATAAACTGTTCATTTAATATATAAAAAGTTAAAATTACTTTTAAAAGTAATACATTACAATATTGCTACTGGTTACTCCCCCAAAAAGTAACTAATTGCATTACTAGTTACTTTTTCTCAGCTGGGCTGGACTTTTTTTTAAAGGTTATATTTTTGGCACATCAAAAGTGAAATGTGATGTTTTCCTAAAGTCATTTTTGCTTATTATTATAGTTGAATAGGATCGTCAAAGGTCAGCAGTAAAGATATTAGCTAATGAAGTTATATTAAATAATTGAAGTATGTTTGTTTAATTTAATATATTTAATTATTGCAGTTTTGAGTAAAATTCTGAGATTGCTTTTCGCTGTTTTTATTCGTTTTGAGGAATACTGACTTTTTGTGCAAGTGAGATGAGTAAATGCTCACATTTAGTCTAGAACTACAGCAACCATCATGTTCACACGCAACATCTCTGCACAGGAGGACGGGAGAAATACATGGGAAAACAAAGTATTTTGTTGTATATTTAAAAGTAATGCGTTCCTTTACTTGTCACGTGAAAAAGTAATCGGATTACGTAACTCAAGTTACTTGTAATGCGTAGCCCCAACACTGACAATGACGCTTGTCAAAGGTTGTGCTTGGCAGCACAACCCAAACATTTCAGTGAAACTGTAATGAAATTGCTTAGGTCTTTATGTTGTTAATGAGCACAGGATAAAATGGATTTTAATTGCTGTTGAGAAACGGGGATTTCAGAAGACGGTGGAAAAAAAAGAGGAGGAGGAGAGAAACGGAGGGGAGGCGGGTGTTAAAGAGACTCCTCCGGATTAAGTCCCTTACAAGCTGTTTGGTCACTGAGTTGGACTAGTACAGGACTTAGTAGTGACAGGACAAACAGAGACCTGGAGTCCACACATCAAGACAAATGAGCTGACAGCATCTGTAACGTTACTGTAAGTCTCCGTTAGTAGCAGTTGCATCCTATTTTTTACGGATATCATAGACATTTCTATAGCTCAGGTATGGAGATGGAGATTATCTGATGTTTTACCGAGAGCTTATGTGTTTTACTCGAGTGTGTCTGTTAATGTGATTATATTTCATGAGCAGTGTCTATGTAGGATTGCTGTATTGCATTATTATTCACCAGAACTTCAGTCTGCCTTTTTCTTTTCAGATTTAGTTATTTAGCTGCTTATTTTCAAAGAGTTCATTTGATCGGTTTTCTATATGAATTGTGCTTTTGTGCACTTGTTTTGGTGGAAGTTATTACTGAGGAGTTAATATTAATACATTTGGGCAGAAGTATAATACTGTATGCAATGTTAGTAATGCCGGGATCTTTCTGTCATTTTGTTAAGTTTCTGTTTTTTTGACAGTGTTTGACAACAAGTTGGACATTATGATTAACAATGCGTTTAAGGAAAAAGAAGTGTGCTTAATTGTACTGAATGTGCACTTGTAGTATATATATATATATATATAAGTTTAGCTGTACTTAAAAAACAGATAATGAAAATGAACAGATAATGAAATAAAAGGCCTTTAAGTGCACTTAAAAAAGTACACTTTCTTGACCACTTAAGCGCACTTTATAACAATACCACATTTTAACGTTAAAGTATATATTAAATCCTTTTTTAAATAATAATTTGTGGCGCTCTAAGGAACTACACTTATTTTGATGTGTTGACTAACATACTATTGGTGTTAGTCAATATTACATTTAAAAATAATATATTTAACATAATAAAGTGCAACTTACAAATACACTTGAAAATTACAAATATTGTTATTACAGATATATTTAAATTCATGACATATAAAATTTAATAAAATTACATTAAGTATATTTAAGTTTACCATAAATGCTTGTCAGTATTCAGCAGTCCACTTGAACCATATTTTAAAGACAATAAACATTATTATGAAATTAAATATAAAGATAGACTTAAGTATGAAAAACTAACATGCATTTAATTTAAATGTAAACTATATTTCAATTTTAAAGTAATTAACATGTAATTAACTTAAGTTTGCACTTAAGTATATTATTTATATTGCGCTTTTTATCCATTTGCTAAAGTGTACTTCTTTTTCAGGGATAATGCCACAATTCTGCAAACCGTATATTGGATATGCTTTGAGATATCTGAACAATACATCAGTTGCATTTATCAAAGATTACATATTGTCACAGTAAATATGGCATTTTAAATGACTGTTTTGCTCAGCTAGCTGCTGTTCCAGATGGTTGTTTAATGCTATTTTATGGATTCAGCAGAAGGCAAATTAAACAGCATTGTGTGTCTCAGACTTAAAGTTCTGCCTTCATTCGAACCCGAATCAGGCTAATCAAGTGGATTTAGACTGGAAGATAAACCGAGATGAAGTGAGGATTGAGAGAGACCGGGAAACGGCTTCACGCTGTTCTCAACTACTGCCATCTGTCTTGCTTCCTAAGCTCATGACACGCATGATCTTACCCCACACACATGTTCACACGAGCACACGACCTCTGTGAGAGGGGTCTAAAACTGAATGTGTTTGATTAGTAAGGTCGTTTAGTATTGAGGTCAAAGGCACTTTGCTTTCTTGAAGGTTGTCTGTCTGACAGCAGAATCCTTCCACACACCATCACACGAAGCAGCAGACAAACTGACCCTCAGGAAACACAGCTGCTGCTCTAGTCTAACCACAGGAAAATCCATGAAAGCTTTAAGCGAGTTGTCCGGTAACTGGAAAGATGCATATTTATTGATTTTTATGATGGGCTCTGCTGATTGGACAAAACGCAATAGGGATGGACGGTCCGGTGGTATTATTTGAATCAAAATATATATGTCATTGGATGAATTGGCTCCTTTTAAATTTACAGGAAGGAATTTGATTTCATTTTAATTGGCCACATTCAACATGATGTTGAATTGGAATTAAAATAACAGCAAGAGGAATTTACTCAATTAACCCTGAATCCGTCATTTTGTCCGACAAAGCGGTCAGGGGAGTTAGTGGATTGACGTTGGTCAGCTTGAAAATTTGTGTGTCCTCACATCTTTCCGCGCTTGGAACAACATTCCTTCTGATGTTCATTCATGTTTATTTGATGCTATAAATGAACTACTTGAAGCCACTTGAAGGATCTGTCACGACACATTAAAGACACACTATACGCTATTTATTGATTAAAATTCAGTAAAAAATTACAGTATTTGAAATTTGAAACTATTTCAAAGGGGGCGGGTCTTTGCGAAGGGCCAAAT
This sequence comes from Opsariichthys bidens, assembly GCA_037194245.1. Taxonomy (NCBI): domain Eukaryota; kingdom Metazoa; phylum Chordata; class Actinopteri; order Cypriniformes; family Xenocyprididae; genus Opsariichthys; species Opsariichthys bidens. The sequence goes on along the minus strand of CM074304.1, from coordinate 3,694,953 downwards.
GCAATTCAAAAACATTCAAAACAGTCACAGAAAAGAGGAATTGCTAGAAAGAAATATTGATACTTATCCAGACTTAACGAGAACCGACAACGAAACAAAAGGCTTAAATACATAGAGAACGTAATTAAAGAGAAACAGAACAGTTGCGTTAAAATAGGAACTATGGAATTAATTAACTAACAAGGAAACTAACTAGGAACTCAAGCTTAATATATACTTCTAAAGAAACAGGAAGTATAAACAGCGAATAAGGCAAACGGAAACAGAGCAAACAGAGTGAAAACGTTACCAAAACAGACTAAATATATACATTTGAATATATTGATTATATAATGATGTTTTGCTCCATTTTGCAAACATGTTGCGGTACATTTTCTGATTAAATGAAATATTAAATGAAATATAACAATATATTAAAAAAAAATCTATAATTATAATATAAATTAAATACAACAGCTTAATACATTGAATGTTTCTAGAATTACCCCACAACCTATGTTTTTTATATATATAATAACATATTTAGTTTATAGGCTTACTGAAAAATAAAATATATTAATAGCTATTTAACTGATTGATTTTTTTAGTTGTACTTCTAAATTCAAATGCTGCGTCCCGTTTGCTCCGTCAACTCAAACTCAGTAACTGAACTGGAATTTAAAAGACTGGTGTATGCACTGAACGTTGCAATAAATTCATTCTGAACACAGAATAAATTCACAATCCCGTCGCACTTCTTCAAGTTCTGGACAGTATGAAACTCAGACCAGCCGCCTTCCTGCCAGCTATCAGTCCAAGCACTTAATTAATCCAATTAATGACAAAGTTCAGCAAGTAGAAGATACAGTACAGACCTGAATACACTCTCTCAAACAGACACAACCACATAATCCTCTGTAGACCCTTGATGACGACTCCTTTCTTGAGTTATCCTCATTAGGAGACTCTGACGTACACACATTCACTTGTGCGGACGGAAATGTTTGCCCTATATTAATTCAGTGGCTTCAAACCACTTAAACTGATCATCCCAAACTAAATGTTCTTCATTGGTTATTTGCAGCATTCAAATGGAGCAACCTTGAAACCTTCTTTGGAGCTCTTGATGTTACATTGCACGTTCTTCAGGTTTCTTTGAAGCTTCAGTCCATTTTTAGAAGAATAATAAGAGAGAATAATAAGTTCGTTGAAGATCTTATGAAGGATTTCATGTGGTGCCTTCATTTTTATGAAGAAAATAGTAGTCCGGCTGGATGGTATGATGATATCCTGTGCCATTTATAACCTTGTTCCTTGTGGTTAACAAAACAGCAAATTGTGTAAATTACAATAGAAGTAAGGTCATAAAGGTCATAAACCTTGTGAAAAAGAAGTGCACTTAATATTGCACTTGTAGAGTCCTTCAAATCTCGAAAGTATATAAACTGAAATAAAAGCCCACTTAAGAGTGGCTAAAAAGAGTACACATTTATGTTTTTAACACATTTAAGTATGCATTTTGTCAAATTAAAGTTTTACTAATGTTTTAATAGTCTTCTGTCATGCTTTAATGTATGTGTTGACTAACATACTAAAATACATGATTATAATTTTAACTGTAGTATGTTAGTTAATGTATGAATGATGTACTAAATGCAGCTTCATCATTGCACATCTCTAATTACAAATACATTTAAACATAAATTCTTGTCAGTAGATTTGACAGTGCGGGGTTAGGGTTAGTTAATATGTCATAGTTATAATACATTCATATAATACATTTTCATTTAATTGCAATTAACATAAAATTAGTGACCAAAAACACTTTAAGGTTACACTAATGTATATACTTTTAAAGTATACACTACACTCCATACTCTACCTACAGAATGAACTACATCAAAAGGGTTATTCTTCAAGTACATACTATGAATGCGTTGAACTGCAGACAAAGTCCAACATTTTTCTTTCTTGCAGTATAGCTGATCACCTCTGAAGAACAGAAAAGGAGAGTTTAGAATTCAAGGTTTAAAGAAAAGAAAATGTATAATCATCAGGAATATCAAGAGTTTTCTTTGTTTTGTTTTTCTAGGCTTCAGATGAGCTGCTCTGAAGAGACAAGAGACGGATCATCGGACGGATTACTTGTAAATACACATGGTCTCTGAACGGCTGATGACCTTGGAGAGGAGGAGGCTTGAAAAGACGCAGTAAGCAGCAAGAGACAGTTTTACAGGATTTAGAAGACGAGGACAATCCTGTAAACAGACTAGAGAAGCAGAGAGATACAGATCTAGAAGGTCTAAACGTTAAATAACTGAAGGATAAACCTGAAAAATTCAGCTGTAGTCATTCAACAAATATGCATCCAACAAGCACAGCAAGAATGAGGAATGGTGAACGGATTTCCTCATTCTTCTTCCTCTATGCCATCTGTCTTTCTGTGTGCTCTGGGACTGGAATGCCTGGTTCGGACTACAACCCTCATCCTCGTTTCATTTGTACCCCCATTCCTGCTGATGCCGATCCCGGCTGTTTCCCCACAGCGGGTGGGCCAGCTGGCCCCAGTACCGGACACCACAGCGGACCTAATGGGAACAGCAATGGTTGGTGGGGAATGTCCGAGGAGGCAAAAGCGACAATCCTGCACCTGCGGGAGAGTTTGGTGCAACAGAAAGAAACCATCCTGGACCAGAGGGAGACTATCCGAGAGCTCACCGCCAAACTGAACCTGTGTGAGGGCTTCAACCGCGGCACGGGCAGCCACGACGACCACCCGCACCACACACCCGCACACCTGGCTCACCATGCCCACCACGCCTACCCGACAGCACCCGACACTGCACACCTTGGGTGGGCACCGCCCGATGGTCACCATGGCAGTCATGGAATGGAGCTGAGTCACTATGGGGACGGGTTCGGGGGACATCATCGCGGGAAGGCCTCGCTGAGCGAGAAGCATGTCACGGGGGAGATTCCTTCACCCTCATCCACGCCGGAGCAGATGAGCAGGATGCTTCAGTCCCTAAAGGAGCGGCTAGAGAACCTGCAGGTAAAGTATGCAATACAGATTGTTTCAAAGCAACTTCACCGTAATAAATTCAGTCACCTGATAGAGTTTGGGATCCTTGCCACTCTGATGGGGACACATAATGTTCAGCAAATTTATTGATTTGACTTCATTGACACTATTGGATGAGAAATGAAGTGAACTGGGATGCATTTCCCAAAGCCAACTACGGTCGCAAGGTACGGCGTTGCCAATAGAGTTCAATGGAACTTGTAACAATAGTTGACGAACAATGTTTTGGGAAATGCACCCCTGGACGATTGCATCACTGTTTTCCGCAGAGATGCTTTATAGCTCAATTGATCTCATTTCATATTTGATGATCTTTACAAAGTTATTGAATGGAACTGACTCAAAAATAGTGTCATTGCTCATCTGCTCCAGCATGGACAAGGGTAAACAAATATCCCCTGTGATGAGGTCCTTGGTCAGCAAGGTTTTTTTTGATAATATCTAAATAAGTATTCAAATTAACTTATACGCATAAAATCAAGAATTATTACACTTCAGACTGTTTCTACACTTTCCATTTGATATCATGGTAACTCATTAGCTGATTGATTAGTCCCCACCTCTGCCATCTTTTTCTCCTCAGTTACCCTGGTATTTGTAACCCTTAGTTTTATCTGTTCTTTGACCATTCCCAAGCAGTGTCTCGCATTTCATTTATGTTTGTAGGCTATTTTTTCTATAATAGTAAAAAATGCGATCGAAGTTTAAAAATCCATTTGTGCAACGGTAATGTTCTAGCTAGAGCAGGAAATAACCAGCCAACGAGTTCGTAGAGATGGGGTTTTTTTTTTTTGCCAGCATTCATGGTCATCCCTGATGGAGTGCTGGTTGAGTTTGATATCGTGGAGAGTTCCATTAATCATCCTCCCAGCCCTGAAGACTGTCCAACCTCAAGTGAACTCCTGGATTCCCTGATCCTAGCCTACTTTCAAGCCCCATCTCCATCCCCGTCTCCATCTGGCAGCCTCAAGTCTCCCACCCGGGTCCCACCCGGCCTCAAGTCTCTTTTGTCACAGCAGGTCCCGCCCAGCCTCAAGTCGCCATTTTTCACCGCTGGTCCGACCCAGCCTAAAGTCTCTTTTGTCGCAGCTGGTCCCACTCGGGCTCAAGTCTACTTTATAGCCGCTGGTCCCACCCAGCCTCAAGTCTCCTTTGTAACCGCTGGTCCCAACCAGCCAAAAATCTCCTATTTCACCGCTGATCCTGCCCAACCTCAAGTCTCCTTTTTCATCACTAGTCCCGTCCAGCTTCAAGTCTCCTTTATAACCGCTGGTTCCGCCCAGCCTCAAGTCTCTTTTGTCACCACTGGTCCTGCCCAGCCTCAAGTCTCCTTTGTTGTTGCTGACCTCCAAGCCCTGGGCTCCACCTCAGCCTGTCGATCCATCTGCCCCACCTTGGCTTCATGCTCCCTCAGCTCCCCTGTAGTCCTTCATCACTCAGCCTCCAGGGGCTCCCTCATCCCTCCGGCTCTGACTCACTTCATCTGGGTCTCCTCCTCTCCTGGCTTCGCCTCAGGTGGACAGGCTCCTGGCTCCACCCTGGCTCCTCTCTCCATCGGTTCTGCTGTGAGCCTTTGTCTTGGCACTGCTCTTGGCCACTCCCTGGCTCCTCCCTCATCTCCTCACTGGCTTCTCTCTTTATTATATCCTCCCTGGCTCCTCCCTCTGTCGATTCCCCCATGGACTCTTCATCAAATGGACCTTTTTTCTGTGTTTGCCCCCCCCCCCCACTTTCTGGGATGGGGGAGTAATGTTTATGTTTGCAGTTTTTTTGTTATCTGTGTGCCTTTTGTTCCCTTTATTCCTGCTTTTCATTTGTCACGGTTACTCATTGATCGATTGATTAGTCCCCACCTCTGCATTGTTTTCATCCTCAGTTGTTCTTTGTCCATTCTCATTGGCAATATTGGGGTTTGTTTCATCTCCTGCATTTACTTGTTTATCCTGCTCATTTTGGTTTTTGATTTATTGTTATTAAAAGATACTGCTGCACCTAAATCCTGCCTCAAATCCCCCTTGCTTTAACCCTTGTTGAAACATACTCCTACTGACCATTATTATCATAACATGATTTTGATGGACAAGATAAGAAATGTACATTTAAATAAGATCTAAATAAGATCATGAAAGTTAATGTTATAAAATTTCATGAAACAACAAAAAAGATACACTCTTACAGTTCCTGTCAAAGTTAAATGAAACTGGTAGGACACTGATTCTCTTGCTTTTAAACATTGATGGTTTCATTAGGGCGATGAAAGCCATCCTGTCAATTTGAATTCTATACCTCAGTGAGGGGTTTTGAGCAGTTACCAACAGCAGTATATAGTACAGCACTGTGCAGGCCTTTGCTTAGACTCCTGTGATTGTGTTTGCAGACACGAAACACTTCCACTAGCTACGCGAGTTCGCTGAAGGATCTCCTGCAGAGGAAGATCAACGCTCTAGAACAACAGATGCAACACCATTCTGCATCGCTAACCAGTGCCAGTCACAGTGCCCGCGAGGATGATGATGACGGTCACCACGATGAAGACCACGACCGCAGCCATCACGAGGACAGCCATGACGACAGAGACCACGACAGCCACGACGATCACGACGATCCTCACGATGAGAGCCACCACAGTGATCACCATGATGATGATCACCCTGACAGCGATCACCATCATGACAACAGCCATGGCAATGGACACCAAGACAACAGTCACCATGACAATGAGGTTTCTGAACATGGCTTTGAGAGGTTGTCTTCTTATAACCAACAAGGCCTCAAAGAAGCACAGGGTGGAGTGCACAGCAAGCTGGACGCAGTTCTGAGTCAACTGCAGCACAGGCTTACTGACACTGGTAAGAATGCAGTAAAAGAACACTCTAGTTACTTCTGATCTTGAGCATTTAGATGAACATGCTGGAGAATCCAAATGCAACTTAAGCTTGGGCAGTTTTGGTCTTTAGCTGTTCTAGATTGTTCATCAGCTGGATTACGGACCTGATAGATTACCTTAATCAAGATGATTAGACCACCTTTGACAGGCAACAAGTCAGTTACCAGTTCCCATGTCCATGTTTTTACCTCTAAACAGGGTGTGGTTTGTTTAAAAAAATATATATATTTTATATAATATTTGACAGTCAACATTGAAATTTTAATGTAGTTATGAAGAAGTAGTGCAATTCATTTAAAGTTTTAAATTCAGCAAAAATACAGAATAGTTGCTTAAAATGAACTAAATCAAATACATTTTTAACAATTAAATTATTGACTATAAATGTATGTATACATTAAGATTAATATTTTAAGATAAGCTGTCAAACATAAACTGCTTAGACTAGTCTTAGTTAGTTAGTCACTTCATTTTTTCTTCAAGACTGGTCGTAAATTTTTTAAATCAGCTACATAAAAAATTACAGGGATAGTTCACCCAAAAATTAAAATTACTACATAATTTACTGTCCCCTCAAGCTACCCTTGGTGTACATGACTTTCTCCTTTAAGCCAAACACAATCAGAGTCATATTAAAAATATCCTGGCTCATCCAAGCTTTTGAAGTCCAAAAAAAGCACATTCATCCATCCTAAAACGTACTCCATGCGGGTGGTTAATAAAGGCCGTTTTCTTTTTAGGACAAATAGCCTTATTTAAAACTTTATAAAGTACAAAATAACGAGCTACGTGTTATAACATAGGACACATAGCGTAGTACCTCATGCTGTAGTCTAGAAAGTCATTGTATTGTGAACTACACTTTTGTGAATTTAACACTTTTTAGACATACGTCTTGGATGTCGCACTGGAAGCTCGTTAATTTACTTTATAGGGTTTTAAATAAGGATTTTTGTCTTAGAAAAACACACCGAATTGCTTCAGAAGGACACTAGGATGGTTTGAGGTTGTGATGTGCTGCCTTGGGTAATTTTCATTTTTGGGTCAACTATCAACTAATTTAGATCATTTAAATCTAGTAGACTAACTGCTACTCAGTCAAACCAGTTAAGTCAGAATGCTTTCTGCTTGCAAAGCTGAAAATAAAATCTGTACAACAAGATAAAATGAGAATATTTTGGGGTCTCAACGACCATATTGCGCTGACTGGCTGCGGCCGAAAGCTTAGGCAGCCGACTTGTTGCCTCTGTAGGCAGCGCTTGTGCATGAAGGCATCTCACGAAACTGATTTCTGACAGACGTCTGAAGCAGCATATCGGTTTAATGAACTACAACTATATAGAGAGAGCTTTGGAGAAAACTAAGCAAATATTTAATCATTAGGCTAAAACATCAAAAGTGGAAAAAGTTGGTCAAATATGTACATTTACGCACAAACTGACCACCAACTGCAACTTTCAGATGCTATCCTAAATTTTTAACTCAATTGTCACAGAATGGAGAGCACAGGATTGTGGGATATCAAAAACAGCGAAGGAGATTGATCAGAAAATCGATAAGATTAAGGTTTCTCAGGAGACAGGGAGTGAAGTTACTTGGACTCGGACATGCCTTGATGCCTACCTTGGAATGCATCCTCCGAAGGCAACATTTTTCAGCTTTCGGTCGCAGCCTATAGTTAATCTCGTGTCATGTCGGGGACGACAATAGCTAGTAATGCTGTTGACCTGAAATGTATAAACTTATAACAGTATTAATTACCAGCCGTTCCACTGATAGGAAAACATACATCGCCATCTACTGTTGGAAATGGGAAATGCATCCCATCTGACTAGAAGAGGGGCTAAAAAAAAACAATAATTCTCCCTGGCAAATCGCACTCTGCCTCTAATGCAAAACTGATTATCAATTCCACAGGTTCTAGAAAGAAGAGCAAATCCACTGAAGCTTTCCAGATCGGCTTCCCCATGCGAACCAACTACATGTACGGTCGCGTGAAGCGCACTTTGCTCCACGAGATCTTCTCTTTCACGCTGTGTTTGTGGATGAAGGCTGGAATCGGGCCTGGACTCGGAACGCCCTTCTCTTACTCTGTCCCTGGCCAGGCCAACGAGCTGGTGCTCATCGAATGGGGCAACAACCCGATGGAGCTGCTCGTCGATGACAGGGTGAGTGACAAAAATGAGATGAAGGAGATCTGAAGGAATGTGCGCAGAATTCCACCAGTCTCAGCAAAGCTGAATTTATTACATACAGTAATATTGTGAAATATTATTACTACTAAAAATAGCTGTTTTCTATTTGAATATATTGTCAAATGTAATTTATTCCTTCAGTCTTCAGAAATCATGCTGATTCAAGAAACATTATCAATGTTGAAAACAGTTTCATATTTAATATACTGTATTTTTTAAGCAATAAATAGCGTCTAGTGTGTCTTTAATGTGTCGTGACCGATCATCTCTTCATACTAGTTCATTTATAGCATCAAATAAACATGAATGAACATCAGAAGGAATGTTGTTTCAAGCGCGGAAAGACGAGAATACACAAAAGTTCACCAACGTTAATCTACTAACTCTCCTGACTGCTTTGTCGGATAAAATGGCGGATTCGGGGTTATGATTGGTCAGATCGCCTGTCAATCAAACTGTTTGCAAAGGTTCAATTCGGATGTCAAATGTGAACTCAGAACGAAATGATGCTAAGAATAGGAGTGAGTGCCGTGTTTAGCTTCAGTGAGACGTGATTTAGGTCCAAATATAACTAGTATGATGAAGAAACAAATTTAAAGAACATGTTTTGGGGTTTTAAAAATTCCTACAGCTCTCCTGTGATTTCCATTAACCGGCCAGTTAGACGGCTTTGTTAAATATTATTCTGTAATATCTAGGTATTAAATAAGAGTCAGAAAATCCAGTAGGAATTTCATTTTATCCAGTAGGATCTCAAAGGATTCTTTTTAATCTCATTTGGATCAAATTATGAAATAAATTCCAAAAAGGACCCCAGTTCTCATTTCTTAAGGATTTTTTAAGACAAATGAAGGACATATGGTGAAATCAGCAGCAACCTTTTGCTATGTGACCGTTTCGCGTGAGAAGGGGCCTTGGAAATGAACTGCCCCCAAAATGAATAAAAATGCCCCCAAAATTCAAGATATATGGGGCAAAATGGCTTTGTATAAGTTCTTGTTTTTAAAATCTAAAACAAGATATAGAGTGCAGTTTTCCCAAATGTCAGCCTGATTGCAAATGTCATAAAACAGTTCATTAAACAAGAAGTTAATGTTAGGTGACTTTCATTTTACTCAGACGTAGAACATTTTTGCTCTATTTCACAAATCTACAGAGCCATTGTGTGTCTCTTTCACTGACTGAATCTGTGTTTTGAACGAATCGTTTGAGTGAATGATGGGGGGACTCCGAATTGCAAAGGCCGCCTCTGGCTGAAATAAGCACAACAGATGCACAACAGAAAATAAAATATTTATTAAGAGAATTCTGTGTTTAATAGAGGACATTACCTTGCCTTGTGTTCACAGGCTGTTACTCTACCCCTCTCGCTGAGTGATGGCAAATGGCACCATGTGTGTGTGACGTGGTCCACACGAGATGGCCTGTGGGAGGCCTATCAGGATGGAGTGAAGAGAGGGTCGGGAGAAAACCTGTCCCCCTGGCATCCCATCAAACCTGGCGGCGTCTTCATACTGGGGCAGGAACAGGTAACATACAAGATCAACATACAATCAGCTAAATTCATATTTCTTCTTTGACTTGAGCTTTTAGACAAACACCACGAACACATTACCAACTGCATAGCAACACCCTGGCAACCATCCACAACACCCTAGCATTGTGTTAATTAAACTCCTGTTAGGAAAAAAAGAGCCCTTAATTGTATTGAAAGTGCACATGACGTGTACTTAAATCTTAGTATACTTAGTTACACTTTGTTTTAAGCTGCCCTTGTTTCAGTGTAATTATATATGTAAATACTGAGTAA
>CM074304.1:3525000-3680000 GCA_037194245.1 Opsariichthys bidens | reverse complement strand
ATTACTAGCCAAGCTTTATATCAATCGGGAAAAATCACAAAAGTCAAGCAAAATACAATTCTCAGTATTAACCGTTTCATAATTAGTATATTTAAATAGAGTGGTTATTATGTTAGCCCTCAGACGCTATTAGTGTTCTGTATAATTGGGTTTAAAAAAATTGGAATATCGATAATTGATTTGTTTCGATCAAGTACACGTGGTTTTAATCGTTACTAGATGTTAACTGCGATGCCAATTTGCCGACTCGATTTAGAAATACAGAACGCTAATAGTCGCCTTAGACGTGCCCAAAACGCTGGGACTCACCCTTTACAAAAGATGCTTCGATTCAGTACAACATGCAACCCCGATCCGTATTTCTCAAAAAAGAAAGCATTGGGGGAAAAAAAATAAATTAAAATGCTAGCGATCTGCGTCGTAAACAAGTATAACAACAGGTATTTACAAACAGAAAAAGGCAAAATATAAATGTACATTGGAAAAAGCTGCCATGGACTCCTTCAAACTGAACAGCACTGAGTAAGAGGGAGTAACTAGTGTTTCACACAAGCAACAATACAAACACGCCTGGCACATATTTTAGGATCAGGAATTCTATAAAGTCATGTTTGTGGGGGATTAAGCAGCAGACACGTCTTTCTCTGCCATAGCAAACGCACGTTCTGCAAGATCACACTTTCATTTCACAATTATTGGCCGATCGAGACGCTGTGCTTGTGATGGCACGGAGTGAGAGAGAGAACCTCACCAAACCTGTCAAAGATCGACAAATTTCAGGGTAACACTTTACAATTAGTTAACATGAACTAACAATGCTTCTACAGCATTTATTGAGCTTAGTTAATTTACTAAGACATTTCTAAAATCAAAAGTTGTATAACATTAACACATCGTGAACTAACAAACTACCATTAGCTAATATTAACAAAGATGCTGTAAACATACATTGGAAGTTCATCGTCACTAATGTCAACAAAACGAAAATTCATCAAGCGCTCACTCTCATGTCATTCCAAACCAAACCAAACCAAACCCAGAGACTTTCCTTCACCTATAGATGAAATCTGAGAGATTTCTGTCCCTCCGATAACAATCTATGCAGCTTCAAAAACGTCATAAAGTGATCATAAAACTAATCCATTAAGTGCATTGTTTTTAAGAGACACAATCGTTTTATAGGATTTTAATTAGGCTTTTACCTACAAATGAACACTGATCAGTGAACATGAACAGAAGCTCAAACGAACATGCTTGACGTGCGAGAAAAACCTTTTTGGTTCTTGCTGATGCTCAAATGCGGCAATTTGTACGTATTTTACGAGGCGGCTAATTTGTATGAATTCATATGACTAAGCACGACTTTTGCTAAATTGTACTTATTTTACGAGTTGCCAAATTCTTATGAATTCCAACAAATTCCCTAAACCTAACCATCACTGGGGTTTCGCCAAATCGCATGAATGTTGAACGGAAGAACCTCATTGGTTCTTGCTTGTTTAGAGCTTCTGTTTACCATTTGATCAATGTTTATATGCGAATAAAAGCCTAAATTCAATCTGCTCATCATATAAAGCGATCTTGTCTCTTCAGAAAATTCGGACCAAACGGCTCAATTCATATGGATTAGTTTTACGATCTCTTTACGAACTTTTTAAAGCGTCAAAGTGGTAGTTGTGTAGCTACTCCGATTTCATTCAAATATCATTTGTGTTTGAAAGATGAACAGAAGCTCAAACGAACATGCTTGACGTGCGAGAAAAACCTTTTTGGTTCTTGCTGAAGCTCAAATGCGGCAATTTGTACGTATTTTACGAGGCGGCTAATTTGTATGAATTCATATGACTAAGCACGACTTTTGCTAAATTGTACTTATTTTACGAGTTGCCAAATTCCTATGAATTCCAACGAATGAACTTCCCCTAAACCTAACCATCACTGGGGTTTCGACAAATCGCATGAATGTCGAACGGAAGAACCTCATTGGTTCTCGCTTGTTTAGAGCTTCTGTTTACCATTTGATCAATGTTTATATGCGAATAAAAGCCTAAATTCAATCTGCTCATCATATAAAGCGATCTTGTCTCTTCAGAAAATTCGGACCAAACGGCTCAATTCATATGGATTAGTTTTACGATCTCTTTACGAACTTTTTAAAGCGTCAAAGTGGTAGTTGTGTAGCTACTCCGATTTCATTCAAATATCATTTGTGTTTGAAAGATGAACAGAAGCTCAAACGAACATGCTTGACGTGCGAGAAAAACCTTTTTGGTTCTTGCTGAAGCTCAAATGCGGCAATTTGTACGTATTTTACGAGGCGGCTAATTTGTATGAATTCATATGACTTCCATACGACTTTTGTTAAATTGTACTTATTTTACGAGTTGCCAAATTCATATGAATTCCAACGAATGAACTTCCCCTAAACCTAACCATCACTGGGGTTTCGCCAAATCGCATGAATATCGAACGGAAGAACCTCATTGGTTCTCGCTTGTTTAGAGCTTCTGTTTACCATTTGATCAATGTTTATATGCGAATAAAAGCCTAAATTCAATCTGCTCATCATATAAAGCGATCTTGTCTCTTCAGAAAATTCGGACTAAACGGCTCAATTCATATGGATTAGTTTTACGATCTCTTTACGAACTTTTTAAAGCGTCAAAGTGGTAGTTGTGTAGCTACTCCGATTTCATTCAAATATCATTTGTGTTTGAAAGATGAACAGAAGTCTTACGGGTTTAGAACGACATGAGGGTGAGTAATTGATGACAGAATTTTCATTTCATTGTAAAGTGTTACCAAAATTATTAATAATAATTCCGGGGTGCATTTGGAGGGAAATGTGCTTCGTTATGAAAAAAAGGGCAAATAAATAATTAAATTAAAAAAAAAAAAAAAAATCTTGAAAATTAGTTTTACTTTCTTTTTGCAAAATCTATTTTTCTTCTTAGTGTGCAATATAATCTGGATATTTTCATGAGATTCCCCCATGAACAGTTTTGCAGCCCCAGTGGTGGAGTTATAATCAGATAATCAGTTTGTTTAGTTGAAACACTAGTAAAAACATTCAGAAACAGGGCTGTAGGGACTTTTAAGGCTCTTTTCTCAAAGGTGAAGGAGCTTATTTAAGGATTCACACACAATGAGATGTATTTCTACAGATGCTTTGATGGGTCGGTGAAGTGTGCACAGGAAATGACATCACCGGAAGGTTTATTACCATTATTTCTCTATACACCAATATTAGTCTAAAAAAAAAAAAAAATTGATGGGATATGCTTAACTCAGTCTTGATATGTAGTGTGAATAGCAATGACCTTCATTTACATCATTTATAATATGTCAATAAACTCAAATGAGTACGAGATAAATAGTGTCAGTTTAGATAAATAACTAAGACAGGCAGCAGAATAGACCCAGTAAATTAACAGCGACTGAACCAACAAAAGCCTTCAGTGCGAACAAAACTTCTTGCTCATTTCTGCTAAAGGCTCGGGTCGAGTCTGTCCCTGATGATGGAGGTGATGAAGAACACATCAGGCTGTTTGGTCGTCTACCCTGTATGTGTAAGAACTTCACAGTAAAATGCTGTAAATAGCAGGAATGGTGGTCGGAAGCCACCGAATGCGAGAACGTGAGCGCTGTGAGTGATGAGATGCAGATTCTTATGCTTGTCGGTGAAGTTCTATGGAATGTCAGCGTAATATAGTGTGGGACTACTAACTAGTGTGATAGTGAAGAACACCGTGTAGTGTACAAGTGTAGCAGAAGCTTTAACATAAGAAATGGGTAAGTGTGCAGTCCAGACCACCTAAATCCAAATCAAAGATGATGACGTTCAGGTTTACCCAACGACATCCATCTCTCCATAAAACCAGCATTATGGATTCTTCTGATGAGAGGACAAGAGCTACCTTAATGAAGTATCATTGGTGTCTCAGAGAATGGATGGAGTGTTTGGAAGGATGGAGGACAAATGGAGGATTTCTAGGGTTGCTCTTCTTTTTTCTTTAGGGAAATGCGTTTCTTCCTGGCTGCAAGCATCTCATAGAAGGGGTCCACACTCACAGCAGATCTGCAACGAAAACAGAAGATCAGAGTTGGCATATCTTTGCCATTTAATCCTATAAAGCCTACCGTAGTACATTTGATACAAATGGCCTCTAAATGACGAACACTATCAAAACTGTCGCACACAATCTGCTTCATCCCTTCTGTCGTCTGATTGACAGTTTATATTTTTTTTAGCAAGTAAAAGGCCTTTATATTAGTTGTAAAAACATTCACGTGTCTTTCTGCTGTGAAAACTTTACTCATTTTTTAAAGTAAATAGAAGAATACATTTTTTTATTGTTAGTGGTGCTGACAAATTAATCACACCTAACATTAAAGTTTTAAATATATTTTATATTGTAATTGTGAAGAGCGGGAACGGCGCGAGGCCGGTGACGCGAGTGATAATGAGCGTCAGCTGCGCGCTACACCGGTCTCGTATCTCTCACGGAGGAGCTCCGGAAGCATAAAAGAGAAGCAACGACAGTGAGGGACGAGAGAGGACCAGGCCTGGACTTGCCATTTTACTTTCGTTTTGATGTTTGTTTATTTATTTGATAATTAAAGTTACGTTGAACGTTTGCCGGTCCCCGCCTCCTCCTTCCCGTTCTTACAAACTGTGTTACAGTAATAATTTCGCATTTAATCTCAAAATTAATGTAGAAACAACATAAAGAACATAACTATTTGATCTAACAGGTAGGAAATAAACAAACTGAATAAAGTTATCAAACCCTTCACAGTTTCCACTGCAGAAATTAAATATAAATTCATTTTTATTAATGCTACAAAAGTTATTCAAGAGCAGTGAGTGATCTCTGTGTTTTGTTCTCCGATTAACAATAACAGCAGCAGGTTTATTAGACTGCTGTCACTTTAAGATCTGACGCACATGACGTGGATCTGACACGGATCAGATATCCTCGCAACTCTATACGCTCATTTAAGACTTCATTTAACTCATTAAATACCGTGCTAATGAGGATACTTGACAAGATACTTGCGTTTTCATCAGTTAAAGCATGAAAGATAACTGAATGAGGCCAATGCGGTGTGGGAAATAGCTTTCTGTGCACATGAGTCATGTGTGTATGTGTCTGTATCACACAGACAGGAGATTCACAACATGCCGGTACAGATTTAAGTTCTTTTTTGCGTCTCGTCTTATACTTGAATGGTTTAATAGCACCTGAATGAACGACAGCCTGATCATATAATGTAAAGCTAGCTAAAGGATGACTGGAAATTGTTAATTGTGTTAAATATTTTTAACGTTAATTTGAAAAAAGTTAAATCGCATGCATTAACAGGTGAATTTTGACAGCACTAATTGTTAGTAATAGTCACTAATTGTTGATTATCCACACATCATATATATATATGGCCTGATGGCTATTTGATACTGAAGTTTAACATGAATTTAAAAAATATATATATATATATATATATATATATATAT
The DNA here is from genome assembly GCA_037194245.1 of Opsariichthys bidens. Lineage (NCBI taxonomy): Eukaryota > Metazoa > Chordata > Actinopteri > Cypriniformes > Xenocyprididae > Opsariichthys > Opsariichthys bidens. Next base: position 3,674,485 of record CM074304.1, on the reverse strand, counting down.
ATATATATATATATTTAATATAATATATATTATATTAAATATTATTAATATAATAATAACAATATATATTAATATAAATATATATATATATTTTTTTAATTCATGTTAAACTTCAGTATCAAATATCCATCAGGCTTTTGAGGAACGTTTATTTCTTCATCTCTCAATAATTGTATTACATTGCATTATATGTTTTGAAACTACAGAGATTTGATCATAAAACTAAGCATTAAAATATCATCTTACTAAGATATTATTGGGAGATAGAGTGACAACTGATATTTATATTTATGCAAGTATCTGCTATACTGTTATAAAGACCACATTGATTTAAATTACAAGCTGTGAGCATTTCATCTTACTTTTTGGCCATATAAATTGCATATTTTTGCTCAGTTTGGATCTGAAGAGTTTTTTCATCCTAAGCTCCATATTCTGACTTAATCATACAATATGAGCCATACAAGCCTGATGTACCAAATATGATACTCACCTAACAACATTTAATAGATTAAAGGGTCAAGAAACTCTTCCAATAGATTTTTCTGACTATTGTTTCATGTTAGACTTTACACAGCTAAATATAAAGTTGGGCAGGGACATATTGGAGGGCTTGTGAGGGCAAAATTTACATTTCAAAGATTTTATCTGTAATTTTTGTGCCCTGAGGAGTACACTAGCAAATACACTGCTATTCCCAACATGAAATGCAAATACATTTAAGATAAGCAAATATTTCTCAGAGGCCAATAAAAAAAAAATGCCATCAGTGTGAATAATTCCAGTGCAAACATTTCCATCTGAGCCCCTTTGTCAGGTCGCTCTTCAGTGTTAATAGTCCTGTACTCTTTTGAATGCCTCAGAAATCTTCATTCAGCGCTCATGGTTTACTCACTTGATGCTGTGGATCCATTCGTCCTTTTCCTCTGGGGTGGGAGCTGAGATCCGGTAGACCATGTGGTTTCCCTCCACCACTCGCCCATCAGCCTCAGTTTTACACGCTTTAATCAGCTGTCCGCGGTTATTAGGGATGTACAGCTCAAAACAGTTCTGCACAGAAAATAAAAACACCGTGAATAAACCGTTTTTGATATACTGCCCAGCCCTAATGGTAAATCAAATAACCTGTAGTTGATCTATGAAAAATATCAAGGAAATTGTTATATTTGGTTAGCTGCATTTGGCTTACTGGCTTTCTGGGATCTTCGACCTCTCGAATGCTCAGGTTCTCCAATGGTATGATGCCTCTAGGCTCTTTGTCCTAAAGGCATACAAACACTCAGTTCTTCCCATCAGGGGTCAATTCAGAACATACACTACCAATCAAAAGTTTGAGGTGTGTGTTGAGATGAAATATGATTTTTTTTTAAATTTACTTACTGTTGTGTACTCAAAGTAATAGAGGCAGTTATCTGTGAGAATGAACCACCGTCTCTTCCATGTTTTCACACGACCTCCTGAGAAAGATGATTACACTGGATTAGAGGTGTAAGACAGGCTTTTTAAACAACAGATGCATCAGATCCACTCTGTCAGCCTGCTAATAAAACTGCACAGACACAGCAAGAAATATCCACACATTATATTACTAGTAGAGTGAAAACCTTGAAAAACCCAACTAAAGTCCTACTGAACTAATTTTGCTACATTTTTACAGTTTCTGCAGAAAACTTAAGTGATGTTTGCCAGTACAAAAATCTTTAAGATTCTAGTGTGTTGTGAGTGGTTGCATGAGTACAGTGCTGCTTCTTTTGTGTTTTGGTTGGTTGCTAGGTCGTTGTTTACAGGTAACTCACAGCCTCAAGTCTATATGAGAATATAGACGAGTGCGAGTGGGAAGTCGTGGCCTAATGGTGAGGGAGTCGGGCTTGTAATCTTAAGGTTGCTGGTTCGATTCCCATGCTGGCAGGAATTGAAGGTGGGGATTGTGAATGAACAGCACTCTCTCCACCTTCGATACCATGACTAAAGTGCCCTTGAGCAAGACATGAAACCCCTAATTGCTCCTCTTGTAAGTCGCTTTGGATAAAAGCGTCTGCTAAATGATGAAAAAAAAAATGAAAAAATGAAAAGAATATATACTATATAGACAAAAGTATTGGGATGCCTCACCATTACGCCACATTGAATTCTATATGGTGCTTTTCAAATCACTAGTTTTAAACAAATGATTTGCAACATTTAGAAGCTTCATAAAGCAGTGCTTCAACTACACCCATCACTACTGATCACGGAGTAAAGTAACAGCAAACCTCTCTGAAACAACACACATGATTTGAGGAATCATTCATGTCTGAAGCACAAACACTACAATTAGGGATGCACCGGTATTTACGGCGCTGAAAATGATCGGTCGAAAATGGCATTTAAACCATGTAAGTTTCAACATTACATGGCTGCTCACTCTATTGTTAACCCAGATAAATGTGCGCTATTATTAGGAGCATATCTGTGTGTTTTTGCGCGCTTAACAAGGAGCCGACGAGATCACTTGCATCTTTTTTAACTTAAAATGTGATCTTTGGTCATACAGATAAGAGTAAACATCATTCAAACTACAAACTTTTATTTGTGTAAACTCAACAAGAAAACGTTGTAAAATAAAGAAAACCAACAGGATGCGTTTTCTGCCGTCTCAGTCTCTGGGAACTTGAGAACATCACAAAGGCTAAATAAACCAAAACTCTGTGTATTTAGGCTATTTGCCTCAGAAATTAGAAATATAAATTTAATTTATTATACATACACACACACATATATATATATATATATATATATATATATATACACACACACACACATATACACACATATATATACATACACACACACATTATATTCTATATATATATATATATATATATATATATATATATATATATATATTATATATCAAAAAACAAATACCATGATTATGTAATCCATATGAAAGGTCTATTTCTCGAGTCAGCATTGTGAACGTCACTGTCAAAACCAATTTTTGGTTTCAGCCCAGAATTTTCATTTCAGTGCATCCCCAACTACAATAATAATGATGCTTTGCAAACATAACAACTAATAAGATCATTGAGTACTAATCTAAGTGGTCCTTCTCTACGAGTTGTTCTAGTAAGGCAAAAGAGGCTGTACGTACCTCCTGAAGGGTGAACAGCACCAGCAGCAGCAGAGAAATCACAGGTCAAGCAGAGCAGGAGCCAGAAGAAATCGGAAAAAGGGAACGGGGGGAGGGGACGGATCACAGGAAAAAGAAAGACAGGAGAAAGAGACACAGTGAGAGGGAAAAAGATTCAAAAGCTTTTAGTGCTTGAGAGATCACAGAGCTCGCCATGCAGAAAGAAAGTAAATCTTCGAAAGTGCCAAACCTCTAGCTTGGGTTTTTTTTTTTTTAGGAGAAAAAACAAAAGTGCAAAGCGCAGCAATGAAATAGAATATCATGCAACGGCAATGATAGACACCCTGCCAATAACTTTGGTTAAACAGAAACGATCCTGGCGTACATCAGGAGGGACTCACCCAGTTTGAGGAGCCAGCCTTCTCTGTCAGGGTTGAAGAAGGTGTGCGTCAGGTCATTCCCATCATCCTCTGGGATCTTAAAAGGCTCGTTCTTAATGCTGTCATACAGATTCTGAAGAAAACATTCACATTTTTTAGACAAACATTCAATATGAAGCGTCATTATTTAAAAAAAGCCTTGAAAATCTCTGACAGAAATATAGAGCAACGTGGAGAACTAAAGCAGGGCCTTATGAAATGATTCAAATTAAATTTTAGTAATCAAAAAGCAGTTCTAATTCACTGATAGTGAAATATGCATAATTTGTTAAAAGATTAAAAAACAACATTTTTAGGGCCCAATGAAATCCATTTAACTTTTTTCCCCCTAAATTCTGTTTTAAAACATTTTTAATGGTTTGTTTAAATTTAAATAATCAAAAATCATGTCTAATCAATTGAATTCATGAGATTTTAACAATTAATACGGTTAAACTAAAACATTTAACTTCAATTATTTATTTATTTACAATAATATGGCCCCATTTTTCAGAAAGTCTGTGTTGTCTGTTTTAATTTAGCTGGATTTATGATTTAAAAGCAGAGGTGAAAATGAAGACATAAAGCATTAATGTGATAGCCCATACAATAAAGTTAATAATTTTATTAATATTATTATTACTTTGAGAAGTACATTTACACCGTGTCACTCAGAGACACGTAGAACATGCAAACATCATATTTCAAAAGCAGTTTAATTCACAAATCACACTTAGAAAAATTGTACTGCCTTACTTTTACATTTATTCATTTAAGCAGAGGCTTTTATCTGAAAGCAAGAGGAACACAAGCAATTCGCCAAGGAGCCAAAAATATCTGTAATATATAATGCTAGGTTTATTTGACATCTATATTAGGAAGCAAGCATAATTATAAATTATTAATCTAAAATGTGTCAAATTCGTATTACACTGTAAATTAATCACCGAAATCATTGATTTTCATTATTTTAATAACGAAAAAAAAAACAGTTCACATTTAAATTTTTTTTATTACAATATACTAATCACTCAAAACATAATCACATGTTCACACTCACTCTGAGCAGATCCTCTGGTAAATCTCCCCCGTCATTGATGCCTCTGTTCATGCTGATGAATCGCTCCACCGTGGGCTTGTCCCGCACATTGGGGTTGTGCAGACTCGTGTTCAACATGATGATGGCAAACGACAGCACGTAACAGGTGTCTGCGGGGAGAAGACAGAGTTTAAGGACTGAGAGACTTGATACATCTGCATTAATGAAATTAATTCTCTAATAACAAAATACTTCTGAATTGCAGCAGCAATGCATTAGTGTTTGACAAGTTCTGAAATGTTGGAATGAGGAAACAAGCTTATAAATCATACAGAATTATCTTTTTTGAAAATCTAAAATAGCAAAACATTTTGTGTGATGGGTAGGTTTAGGGGTAGGGGTAGTGTAGGGGGACAGAATATACAGTTTGTACAGTATAAAAACCATTACGCCTATGGAATGTCCTCATGAAACATGAAAACACAACATGTGTGTGTGTGATGGTGTGTGTGTGTGTGTACTTGCATTCCTTACATTGTGGAGACCAAATGTCCCCACAACGCAAGTAAAACCAGTAAATCTTGACATAGAATTATCTTTTTGAAAATCTAAAATAGCAAAACATTTTGTGTGATGGGTAGATTTAGGGGTAGAGGTAGTGTAGGGGGACAGAATGTACAGTTTGTACAGTATAAAAACCATTACGCCTATGGAATGTCCTCATAAAACATGAAAACACAACATGTGTGTGTGTGATGGTGTGTGTGTGTGTACTTGCATTCCTTACATTGTGGGGACCAAATGTCCCCACAACGCAATTAAAACCAGTAAATCTTGACATTGTGGGGACCTTTTGTTGGTCACCATGAGGAAAAAGCTTATAAATCATACAGAATTATCTTTTTTGAAAATCTAAAATAGCAAAACATTTTGTGTGATGGGTAGGTTTAGGGGTAGAGGTAGTGTAGGGGGACAGAATATACAGTTTGTACAGTATAAAAACCATTACGCCTATGGAATGTCCTCATAAAACATGAAAACACAACGTGTGTGTGTGTGTACTTGCATTCCTTACATTGTGGGGACCAAATGTCCCCACAACGCAATTAAAACCAGTAAATCTTGACATTGTGGGGACCTTTTGTTGGTCAGCATGAGGAAAAAGCTTATAAATCATACAGAATTATCTTTTTTGAAAATCTAAAATAGCAAAACATTTTGTGTGATGGGTAGATTTAGGGGTAGAGGTAGTGTAGGGGGACAGAATATACAGTTTGTACAGTATAAAAACCATTACGCTTATGGAATGTCCTCATGAAACATGAAAACACAACATATGTGTGTGTGTGATGGTGTGTGTGTGTGTACTTGCATTCCTTACATTGTGGAGACCAAATGTCCCCACAACGCAAGTAAAACCAGTAAATCTTGACATAGAATTATCTTTTTGAAAATCTAAAATAGCAAAACATTTTGTGTGATGGGTAGATTTAGGGGTAGGGGTAGTGTAGGGGGACAGAATATACAGTTTGTACAGTATAAAAACCATTACGCTTATGGAATGTCCTCATAAAACATGAAAACACAACATATGTGTGTGTGTGATGGTGTGTGTGTGTGTACTTGCATTCCTTACATTGTGGAGACCAAATGTCCCCACAACGCAAGTAAAACCAGTAAATCTTGACATAGAATTATCTTTTTGAAAATCTAAAATAGCAAAACATTTTGTGTGATGGGTAGATTTAGGGGTAGAGGTAGTGTAGGGGGACAGAATGTACAGTTTGTACAGTATAAAAACCATTACGCCTATGGAATGTCCTCATAAAACATGAAAACACAACATGTGTGTGTGTGATGGTGTGTGTGTGTGTACTTGCATTCCTTACATTGTGGGGACCAAATGTCCCCACAACGCAATTAAAACCAGTAAATCTTGACATTGTGGGGACCTTTTGTTGGTCAGCATGAGGAAAAAGCTTATAAATCATACAGAATTATCTTTTTGAAAATCTAAAATAGCAAAACATTTTGTGTGATGGGTAGATTTAGGGGTAGAGGTAGTGTAGGGGGACAGAATATACAGTTTGTACAGTATAAAAACCATTACGCTTATGGAATGTCCTCATAAAACATGAAAACACAACATATGTGTGTGTGTGATGGTGTGTGTGTGTACTTGCATTCCTTACATTGTGGAGACCAAATGTCCCCACAACGCAAGTAAAACCAGTAAATCTTGACATAGAATTATCTTTTTGAAAATCTAAAATAGCAAAACATTTTGTGTGATGGGTAGATTTAGGGGTAGAGGTAGTGTAGGGGGACAGAATGTACAGTTTGTACAGTATAAAAACCATTACGCCTATGGAATGTCCTCATAAAACATGAAAACACAACGTGTGTGTGTGTGACCTGTGCTCTGGAAGACTCCAGGATTGCAGTGACAGTATCTCTGTGCAAAGGCCTCCATCATCCTGTCGATTTTCTGAGCCTCGCCTGGCAAGCGGAAACTCCAGAGAAACTGCCTGCGTTGAGCAGAAACAGACGAGCGCATCATGAACACAAGCACAACACAATAACTGCATGAATACTACAAAAATAACCATGTTTTGACCATACAAAAACACTCTGAACAAAATGAACAAGACATTGCTTATTGTCAACTAAAACTAAATCTATCAAAACACATTTGTTAATTGAGATTAAAAAAAAGCAAAGAAAGTATAATTAATTATTCGTTGAATTATTATTAGAAATGTTGTCTTGGCAAAAAACGACTAAATTTAAGTTTAGTTAAGTACTATAATTATTAACTGAAATGAAAATACATTTTAAAAAGCTAACGAAATGACAAAAGCACATAAAGAAATAACAAAAATGAACATGAAAACTAAAAATATTGAACCCTGAGGAAAGTTGCTGATTTACCGAAGAGCTTGTACCAAGTTCAGATCTGTGAATTCGTGAAGATCAACAAAAGCCTGCAATACTTTAATATTGAAGTCATCTCTGAAAGAGAGAGAGAGAAATATTTTAACATCATTAAAATAACTGCTATAATATCATAAACAACTTTACATACGCTTGTTGTTTTAGCGGTTTGCAAGGTTAAGCCCTCTCAGAAAAGTTTAAATTCATCTCAAATGCATCTCTGCTACAGTCACGCATCGATTCTTTCGAGAGTCTGAAATACACACTCACACAAATGATTCAAAACAAAACATAGTACATGCTTAGCTTAGATGTTATTCTACTTCTTTTTTTATCAATTGGATAATAATTCTTCTTCTCACAGCGTCACATAAAAAAAAAAAACAAATACATAAATAAAAATCACTGAGTTAAAGTGTGAAGTACCTTTCACCCAAATAATCTCCTATTGCAGTTTTATTGAGTCCTTCTCCTTTGTACAGAAACTGAGCAATGTCCTCCGAAGTGTGTCTGAGAAGCTCATTCTCCACTAGGAACACAATGCCCTGCGAAAAAGAGGAAAACATGAACGGAACAAAATGCTTAAAATTTCCTAAATTGTCCTATGCGTGTCAGAGAAACCTAGGTGTGCTTTCATAAAACTTTAAGTCTTCTTTTAAAAATATATTTAAACAAAATTAATATTTTTAAACCTTCTATTCATCAAGAAATCCTGAAAGAAATGTACCAGTTTCCACAAAAATATGAATAAACACAACTGTTTTCAGCATAATAATCAGAAGCGTTTCTGCAATTTGTTCAGCATGAAGGATCATGTGACGCTGAAGTAATAATGCTGAAAATTCAGCTTTGATCACAGGAATTAATTACATTTTATATTCACTGAAGAGTAGACTGGGTAATGATGCTTTGACATCCCAGGAATAAAGTGCATTATAAATATAAAAAAATGAAATACAGCTCTTATAAACTATTATTTCACTGTATGTTTTACTGTATTACTATACCTTTCAGATCAGAAAAATAATCAGTCCCTCCAGAAAAATGCGGATTTTTTTTTTTGTGATTGTTGCGGGTAAAAATCCTTGATTATGCGGCACATTTTCTTAAAAAATGCGATGGAATATGCGGGATATTTTTGCAATTTTATACGATGAAGTTGCGGGAACTTGCGAAAACTGCGGTTTGATGCAAAAGAGGAAAAAAAGGTGATTCACCAACACCCTGTTCTCACTAGTTCACCACCTTCATGTCGAGAGTCATTTCAAGCTACTAAATCACAGGATATTGAAGTTCTCATTCGGTTTTATTTCATGAACACATGAATCAAACTTACAAAACATTGAGTCAAACAAGTTCTGTCGCTTCACAAAAGGAATATTCAACAACTTCTGTAAAAATCAATAAATAAAATATAAAAAAATAAAATGAGTGCTTCCTGTTTTACAGAGGTAGCGATACAAAACTCTTCCTGAAACGTAAATTTTTACATTCTACTAATATACAGCGTCGTCTGTGGTCCGACACGCAGTTGCACGGAGTGCAAAATAATTTGCCCCCACTGTCATGAAACTGCTTCTCGCGCTCTTCATCACGGTTTCACCGCGGGGTTTACAGAAGATGTTCACGTCGCGTAATGATGTCACTTCATAAGGTTCCCATGGCAATAGGGGGAAAATAATGGCGCTTTACTTGTGTTACTTTCTGCTAAGATATATATTTGCAATGAAAATACAGCGATTATTAAATCATTGCTAGCCCGCATATTTTGCTTGCCAAAATCGGCAATTTATGCGGCGAAAGTGCGGCTTATTTGAAAAAATGCGACCCCCGCACAAATATGAGGACTTTGGCTGATTATGCATGAAATCAAGCGATCGCGTTTTTCTGGAGGGACTGGATAAATGCAGTCTTTGTGAGCATAAGAGACTTCTTTCTAAAAAAAAAAAAATTTTAACAATGCTGGAAAATAGTGGTAGCAAGAAACGGTCCTTTTGTTCTTTTTGCTATCTTGAACTGTATTACTTAACTTCACTTTTAGAATGGCTTACCTTTTTCGGATCCATGTTGAATTTTTTCCTGCCCATGGCCACATGTCGACTCTTCTGTAATGTTTTACTACAAAAATAAAAGACAGGAGATCAATATTGTTTTCAGGTCGCCTCACTTTGAGTGTCCAATGAACCTCCTGAACACACAGAGTTCAAGTACGTGTCAATGACTGCACTGTTATCTACCAGAGAAGGCAAATTAGAGGGAAAAAAAACATCGGATGAAGCAGAAGCATGTAAATGTGAGCCCGACCTGCCCTCTGTGCTGGTCTCCAGCCCCTCCACCTCTATAATGGCTTCTCTCAGCTCCTCTTTCAGTCTCTGGATCTCAAGAAGCAGCGCTCCTTTTCTGCGCCGGATCTCCTCCAGCTCGGAGCGCTCCTCTGGGCTCAGGTCCGCTGGGACTGTGGAGGGAGAGAAAGAGGAGCGAAATGAGGACACAAGGTCTTGGATTGTTCCTTTCCTATTCACTACACACGGGCCTCTTTCACACGTCTCCCACGTTAACGATCTCTCATGTTCCTGCTGCACTTGACATTCTGTAATTGCTGGCCTGTGTCTAATATCATTCACTTGATGATGCGAGATGGAAACGTCATCAGGATTCGGTGAACTGCACATACGCAGGAAACCGTTTGCATACTGGAGAGGTTTACGTGCAGATTCCCTGTGGATTGACGGATGACTCTTGCGACACCAGCGGCTCTTTGGAAGCTTTAAAGAGAGCAAGCCAGGACAAAACAGGGCCAAACCCACAGAAGCTCAGAAAACAACGCCTGCAGGCAGACGCACACACTCTGACGTTCCTCGGAACAATTTTTCACAATCAAAAGAGAATCACTTCAAATTAAATAAAAACAGGATACTATTAGATTCAGCTTTTTGAACCGAGTCAGTGGTCTAAATGCTTCTATTTTAAAACATTTCTCCATTACAAACTGACTTTATAAGCATGATAATTTGATGTTAAATTTAAACATTCATTTATTTTGTTCATTCAAAAAGTATTTCATTGACAAAAAGGCAAAAACTGATTTTTTTTCTAAAACGGCACAGCCGTTACAAACATTTTAAAAGCTTTATGATTAAAAACAACCAACCAATTGAGATGATATCCGTTTTTCCATCTGCCATTTGTATTTTTTTCCCATTTGAATCCTAAAATCTAGTTTTAAAGAAGGTTGATTAAATGATTAACTTGAATATGAGAAGCTCTCTTATTGTAACGAAAGCACCACTGGAGCTGATGAGCGTGTTCTCCATCATCTTGAGCATCTGACCGAGTGTCACATGACCACTAACATCCATTTACATACTAAAACATGCATCCTCTGTGTACTTTTTGCCCATTACTGTACAAATGATGGCTTCATCATAACATATAAATCATGTGTTCTCAGACGTTTATATCTCACTGGCCTTCATCCCATCTCCAGATCTTCCTGTAAAGAATTAAATATGCCGCAGACTGACTAATAATGACAAGCATTTCACTCTGTGTGCCAACATTTAGTCTAAAATTTTAGTTATGTACGTGTTCCAGAATGACTCTTTAAAACCAACAGATAGGGATACTGTTGAAAATCCTACAATGCCTCCCAAAAGATGTGTGATGATGAACAGCTGAAAACTGACATCATGTCTGCACGGCACTTCAGTTTAGTCAACACAATGTTGACATGAATTTATTCTCCCTTTAATAAAAGCAAAGAGACACAATACAGATGTAAACAACTGAAGGAGGCCGAACATGACTGAATCCAGAACAATGACTGGACATGGGCGGCTGAATGCTGATGAGTAAAGCTGCACAAATGATAGGTGTGACAACAAACGAATGGCATTCGGTTTAAACCCTTTAAAATAGCAAAAAACATCCTTGCGCGAGAAGCCCAGTCCGAAGCTCATTTGATACAGTGCGTGATGCGGCACTACACACAACGCTAAACCAGCTTTACTTACTGTAGTCCAGATCATCCATTTTGGGGGCTTTGCTTTTAGGCATATATGTGTCGGAATCGAATGTCATTCAATAACCGAGAGATAAGGATATATAAAAATATACCCCACAAACGAAAATGAAATAAATAAATAACTAGGCGGAGGACCGAACCGACTCAGACAAAGGAGGAGTTGAGAGCGGAAGTTGCGCCTGCCTGACAGCCAGTGAAATTAATGGCCCGGATCTGCGGCCATCTTGGTAAGGGCTGTTTCATTCGTGAACGCAGAAGGGGCTTTTAAAAGTAGCATAGATTTAGCACTCTTATCGATTTATACTCTTATATACCTTATAGTTGAAGAGAACTTTTAGTTTTATCAACATTTTCCCTTTAACATATGTTACAAACAACCTACAACGCCAACTGTCAACACGACCATCAATTTAAACACAAATAAATACCAACCCACATAAACTCACTCTTCAACTCCATCCCATCTCGAGTGTTTTAATGCAAAAAGGTACAAAAACAGAAAACACCCTCCTATGTATGCAATAGATACCTTACTTATATAATTATAACTTTATAAATATACTTTTAACTATAATTATATCATTAGCCAGCTGTGTGTGTGTGTGTGTGTGTGTGTGTGTGTTTTGTCCAAAATGTAATTGTCAGTGAAGGAAAGCTAAGATTAGGCTTTCTTGCGCTTTACAACTGGGAGTTTTAATAGGCCATTATCGCCATTGGCTTCCTCACTTGGGTTTTTTAGTCTTCATAAAGCTGCTTTGGGAGAAAATGTAATGTATCAAGAGAATAATTGTAGAAGTAGGAATTCCTGTCACATCTGCTAATATTTTTTTTTCATTTTCTAGCAGACGCTTTTATCCAAAGCGACTTACAAGGGGAGCAATTAGGGGTAAGGTGTCTTGCTCAAGGGCACTTTAGTCATGGTATCGAAGGTGGAGAGAGTGCTGTTCATTCACAATCCCCACCTTCAATTCCTGCCGGCGTGGGAATCGAACCTGCAACCTTCAGACTCCCTCACCACTAGGCCACGACTACCCCTAATATGCTGCAATAAGTATTTAGGCTCACTTTTCCATGATGATAATAAATAATTTCATACATGTCCATCAAAATTTCACACTCTCTCTGAGGTTCTCCAGTTTGAGAAAATATACCAGATGAGCTGATTGCATTATGTTATTTTTATGACTTTTTAAGTTCATTTGACAGAGTTAGTCAAATTGACCTTTCACAGAAATAACCACAACACAACTTTACTTAATTCTTAGAGAACAAATATTTATTTTTTTCTAAATAGTCTTTTTTTTAAATAATAATAAAAAAAGAAATAGTCAAGGATTGTCAAGGCTTTATGGTCTTAAAATCATAAATATTCTCCAATTCTTAAAAAAAAAAAGAAAAAAAAAAGCATGACCTCGGACCTCAGTAAGATATTAAAAATATAACACATCAAGTATAACATTTAAATATAACAAAAATGCCATTGACAAGTTACACTGTAACTGTAAGGCAGTGCCAGATATTAAAGCCTATTATGAAGCTCGTTTTGTCATGATGTAACAGTACTATTAAATAATTGACAACCAAAAGGAAAAATAGTTGTTAGAGTATACAGTAGTAAATGTAAAAAAAAAGGCATAATGGAAAAATGTGTGGTCATACATCAGTGTATTATTTGTGGCTTAATTGATTCACTTTCCTCAGAATACTGATTGCTTTTATTTAGGACACTTGGTATTACAGGGATCTCCTGACTTGAAAAGTCCATAATAACTAACCAAAGGGAACATCGTCAAGGCACCCAACATAGAGCCCAGCTGCACCACAGCTCCACACCACACGAGGGCACTGTGGCCTTCATCTCGCAGGATCACTCCAATAATCACCTTCACATAGGACAAAGCCAGGACAAATATGACCCAGGTTATGACCTAAAGAAAAAATGGAGATTATGTGATGTAGTTGCTCTCACGTTACATTTGTGCTGAAGTATTATTAGATGCCCTTTTGAAATCTTTACAACAAGGTAAACGCCAGTGCCAGTATATTTACTTTACAGTCACATTTACAGGTCTAAATGAATGCTTGCAAAACACGGAACAACAATCACCAATGGAAAGCATATGTGTGTGTGTGTCTGTGAGCCTTACAATGAGTGCCGCTCCGAGGTCATGATTGATCAGCAGAGGGCAAGGGCTTAGTGCTGCCATGGCCATTATATACGCTCCAAACCCAGTGCCTGTCACTGTCAGAACCGCCATCAGCACCAGAGACCTTGGACATAGTGACGTAGTTGGATGAATTTGAATAATAAAAGCCAGTACAGTGTGAGCCAGTCAAACATTGCTTGAAAATAGAACAGTTGCATACATTTTTTTCAAGTCAATTTCATTTCTTTTCTTTTTTTTTGGCCGTTCATTTACATGCCAACAGCATTTTGGAGGCCTGAAAACACAATCTCTTGAAAATGGGATTTGAAAGTGCAAGTTTTTGAAAACGATACTGTAATCATCTCTGTGGAAACTATAAAACATGAATTTGTGAAAATGCTGACGTCATGCGGGTCATGTGTTCAGTCTTTAGGTGTGTAGTGTTTCTTTACAAAGTGGTGGCATCAACTACTTGCCTGGCATGAATAATACATTTTTTAATCATTTTTACGAATCCATTTGAATGGGGATCGTTTTGACAATGTACGTGAAGAAAAAAAAAATGCAAATTTTTTTTTTTGCTGTATTTAGTAAATCTGTGTTGTGTAAACTTACCCTTGATTTTTAAAAACGAATAATTAATAACAACTAACATTTTCCTCACAGTCCTAACAATTAACTCTTGAGAATAGAAAGTATTTGCTAAGACTGAATGTGTCGTAACAGTGGAAATCTGCAGCACTGCCAGTTAGACAGCATCCGCATATAAACGTCTATAATAATCCCATGGCACATTAAGTAATCAACAAACTACTAACTTAGTGATTTTGATGATTCTGTGTCAGTAATTCTGATCTAAATTTGCTTTGCCAGTAACAGAGGAAGTAGGTGGAAGCTTGTTGTGCTCAAATCTGAGCCAATCATATTAGACTGATGATACTGCGTTACAGATCATGTTATTTTGACTGTTTGATGTTCCTGAAATCCTATAAAACCTTGTTATTCTTTTTGCTGGTGAGATTCTCTGAGATTGTTATGAGAACTCTCCCGGCCGTGATTAAAGGCATTCAAGGACAGCTGGAGTCTGTCTGGGTTATTTACTGTGCCGCACTTAAGGATCTATTTCCCAGGTAATAGTGTTCAAAAGGGTCAAGACGTTGACTGCCTTATTATTATTAATTGTCAATTAGGAGGCGTTTAGGGACCTTGATTAGGGGACGACCCAGGAAATAACATAAAAGGATTAGTTCATGTCAGAATTCAAATTTCCTGATAATTTACCCACTCACATGCCATGTCTTTCTTTCTTCAATCGAAAAGAAATGAAGGTTTTCGAGGAAAACATTCCAGAATTTTTCTCCATATAGTGGCTACCAACAGCTTGAAGGTCCAATTGCAGTTTCAGTGCAGCTTCAAAGATCTCTACACGATCCCAGCTGAGGAATAAGGTTCTTATCTAGTGAAACGATCGATTATTTTTGAAAAAAAAAAAAACGTTAAAATTTCTATACTTTTTAACTACAAATGCTCATCTTCTACTAGCTTTGTGATGTCCCACACATGTGATGAGAGCAGAAGTACCGCGGAAGGGCGAAAAACTCAAAATTTCAAAATTGTCTGACATTATTGTCTTATTATTATTATTTTTTTGTAAAGGTAATTTTGCTTTGTAGACACTGGATCGGTACTATATCGCGCATGACCTTTCCAACGTGATTTTGTAATGCATGGCGCATTCTAGAGCAGTGCAAGACGAGCATTTGTGGATAAAAAGTATTTCCCTTTTTATTTTTTTTTTAGAATATGACCAATTGTTTTGCTAGATAAGACCCTTATTCCTCGTCTGGGATCATGTAGAGCCCTTTGAAGCTGCTCTGAAACTGGAATGTTCTCCTCAAAAATCTTCATTTCTTTTTGACTGAAAGAAAGACAAACATCTTGGATGACGTGGGGGTGAGAAAATTATCAGGAAATTGTAATTCTGAAGTGAACTAGTCGTTAGAGTCAGGTGCGTAGTACAAAAATCGACCAATTTTTAGGGCTGGGCAAAATGACAATATATAACAATGATACTCTTATCTAGCCATACTGTGTTTATAATGTCTAGCACATAAATCAGTGTCTTAGTGACTCGTAAAACACAAATTTAAATTTTGGTTTGTATTGTTATGTTAAAAGATTCTAATATGGGTCGGTATTATTGGTCTGGTTTCACAAACAGGGCTTAGATTATCCAGGATTACGCCTTAGTTCAATTAAACCATTTAAGTAGGTTTTATAAACGTGCCTTAAAAAAACATTACCGATGTGCATCTTGAGACAAAACAATGGCCCTGACATATTTTAATATATGCCAGTACAAGTTGATTTCATTTAAAACAGCTCAAACATGCATTTTAGTCTGGGACTATTTTAAGCCTTGTCTGCGAAACTAGGGGTAAGAGATTTAAATATTCGCCATTTTTGTTCGAAGTAAGAATACGTGATTCTCAAAACTTATTAATGAAAATAAGATGTTGCAGGTCTTAAGTAAAAACCAACCAGTTATCAAAGAGACTGATGTGAATTCAACATTTGCCATTTAAGTGACAATGTTGAGAAATATAGAGTATGGCTTTAATTTTAATTAGTAAAATCTCTGATTTCAGGCAGAATTATTATAACGTGATGGAGTTTCTTACTGTAATTGAAAATTACTCATATTATGGTTTAGATTTTGGTTGAAACTGACTAATATAGTGGTAAAGATTTTGGTCATATCGCCCACCTCCAAGTAATTTAAGGGGGGCCCGTCATAGGTAAATAGTTTGAACATTAGACAAATGTCTAACCATTTACAATTTTCCATTTGGCAAACACTTTTGTCCAAACATTGCATTGCACTGAAGGTGCACATTTAACCATTTCATGCATCTAGGACTCAAACTCATGATCTACTGTTTGAGCTACAGGAAGAGAATACTGACTTTTAACCAGAGTACATTATTGTTCTCACCTGATCGGTACAAACATGGCAATGAAGCATGCCACTGGATTCGCAACTGCGGACAAAGTGGCTGCAAGATGATAGGCTTGATTTCCATACGGCAAACACGAGTAAGCCTGGACCGAGGGCAGGACTGCATTGGTCAATGCATTGACCCAAGCCAGAACTACAAAAATGAAGACCAGCTCTGTTCCGCTGTAGGTTCCCTTTCCAAATGAGCTGCGTCGCTTTATCACCGGGCCTTCTGGGAAATCTAGCATGGGTCTCTGTTCTGGAGTTTCACCGTTCTGGGATTGACTTATATCAATCTTCTCCACCCGCTGAGAATTATCCATATAACCTTTGCTCTTGTGTTCCCGTGCCACAGCTGGGTGGAGATTGAGTAACAGGAAAGCGCCCAGGCACACCATCATCATCACGCTGAGGAAAAGGAAGAAACCCTGAGCGGAGAAGTTGGCCGGCTGGTAGTGTGGCTGTAGTTCTCCATCTAAGGATGAGTTCCCCATGCTAAAATTCGCAGTAGCGCTTGCATTTTTACAGTGGACCACCCCTACACCTTGGATAAGAGCCACCAGCGCTGGGACCAGACCGCTTAGACCTTCTCCAATGAAGTAGGTGGTGAGGTACTGAGGTTGTAGACGCATCATGAAGGGTAAAAAGGTGACGGATGAGGTGCAGTCCACAACAGACAGCAGGAAGCTGAGGGACAGTAAGGCAGCACTATGTTCGCCATCTGCAAAAGTCAGTGTCCGCTTCCAGAGGAAAGCCAGGAGTAAGGTGGCCACCACACCGACCGTCACAATCGTGTAGATAACGGGCCGCTCGTCCAGCTTGCCCGGTCTGAAGCGATGCATGAGCGTGATGAAGAGAGGGCCAATGTTGGCCATCTGGATAATTATTGTGAGATAGGCCGGCAGATACCAACCCTCAGGAATTTCAGGGACAATCAGAGGTAGCTCCACCCACATCCCGTTAATGGCCACCCACGATCCAATGCCAAAAAGGCAGGCCAAAACATGTGTGAACAGTGACATGATGAAGGCACTGAGGTCCACACGTCCAAAAGGCAACTGGTTTTTAAAGGTTATCTGAAAGATGGGAGTACAGGTAAGAGGTTAGTTTTAAAATAGCCCCTCATTTTCTTTGACTTTCAAGCACTGTTTTGATTTCAGAAAACTAAAAACATTTAATATAATGAAGCAAGGAGATATTAACAACACTACGTCGACATGCTGTGCATAACAGTAAAGTGGCGCTCCCTGCCACAATGCTAGGGCTTGTTGCTAAGTGGTTGCTAGGGCATTCTGAGCAGTTGCCGACTATCCGGTATCGGAAAAAAAAAACGACAACATCAACGATGACGGTTTTTTTAATGGGCGGAATCTACCTGGTACGTTCTATGGAAGTCGCGTAAAAAAAAAAAAAGAACGAAAAAGTACATTTCAAGTTTATATTTCACATTTTTTAGAAAGAAAAACAGAATTGAGATATACTCGATATTCTGTCTATTTCCCTCAGAATTGCAAGTTTACGTCCCGCAACTGACTTTCCCTCAGTCAGAATCATTCCTGTCAACACTTTTTTGGCGGGAATCTCCCGCCCCCTCCCGTTTTGCGATTTCAGAACTCCAGAAATTTGTATGTCCCAAACAAAGGTCTCGTTAGAATAATCACATAAATGTATTATTAAAAGGTTGCCCTGTCTTGTATGAAACGTATTATATTCGCGCAATCAACACATTTGTGGCATCAACCTGGCAAATCAGTTGATATCTGCTCAGTCACAAGAATTAAAATGAACTACTTTCCCATAAACCGGAGTGAGATCAGATGTCACGTGTCTGTCGCGACGATCACGTGTCTGGCGTTCTGCGTGTCAGTGCCATGAAATCAGGGCGAACCGATCATCTCTTCCACTTGAAATGAACATGAATGAACCTCTGAAGGTAAGTTGAACGATGAGTACAACTGAAAGAAATCCCTATCATGTCTCAATGAGTGTTGAACAGCGGAAAGACGTCAATAAAACAGATTTCAAAAAACATTTACGGTCACGTTTACCTCAGAAAAGCCGTACAGTGTCCAAAAACTCGTTAGTCAGCTATAAAAAAGCCATTTTTTTTTAGCTAAATATTCTATATAGGCATATCCCTTGTAGGTGATTTAAATTACTTCAATTATACAATTGTACTTAACATGTGCTTCAATATTGAATGTATAAATCCGTTTTATGACAGCCTCCGTTTAAATGTTTATATAGACTAAAAACGAGTAGAAAATAAGTAATTAAAAATGTATTTTAGCCTAACGTTATTTTTAAAACTTCTTTATGTTCTCTATATAGCTTACAAATGAATTAATTTTAACCTTTAATATTACAATGATGTATCAACTGTATAGTTTGCAGCATTATAGTATAGTTCAGTTGAGATGTTCATGTCGGTTAATACATTAACTAATGTTTAACTAATGAACCTTATTGTAAAGTATTACCGTTAAATGTTATCAAATTTAGATATGAAGCTAAACTAATTTTCCTTCGCTCATTATAAGAAAAAATACATAAATCTGATGTACATGTATATGACAAGTAGTTTGGATGGCTTTTAGTGGCTTTGAAACAGCGGGTCCCTTCACAGTTCACACTTGTCATGTTTGGTTGGATTAAAACGAACCCTGGTGCGATTGCTCAGTTAGTGCGGTTCGTTTGAACATGTGTGAACACTGCCATCCGAACCCTGGTGCGGACCGAGACCACTAAAAAGATGGGTCTCGATCCGCTTCCAAACGAACTCTGGTGCGGTTCGATTGATATATGAACGCAACACGGACCAAAGACATGTAAACCAACCAAAAACAGGACGTGATGTCACCAGACGAGACGCTACAAGTGTTTGACGATGCGGGAAGATCGGTGTATCCAAAATGAGTCGAGGGCAAACGTGGAGCAACGAGGAGGTGAAGAGCCTCATCAATATTTGTTTCTGCACACAACGAAGGAAATCCTGCTGCTGTTTTCAATGTTTCGAACATTTTATGAGCTCTTCTTGAGTTCTCAGCTGGTAAAAATAAAGCATATGTACACGCATTAAATGATGTTTAATCCAGAACACAGCATTGTTCTGAATGTTCGGTAAGCGAGCTCCGTAACGAAATATACGTCACAAAAGCCGACCAATCAGGTCGTGACCGTATCCCTATGCCTTTGGTTCGGTAACTTTAGGTTCGCTGTTAAAAATGCCAGTGTGAACGCTAAGCGGACCCGGACCAAACCAACCGAACCAACCGAACTACAAGTGTGAACGCACCCTTAATGTTTACTAAGACGTCCTTGGGCTGAAAAAAAATTGATGGTCCCTGGTATAGATGTATAAAATCTGAATTGTGTTGACATTGTGTAGGTCAAAAGTGCCACCAATACTAAACTTGAAAAAAAAAAACATAGCAGTCTTTCTACAGTATAGAAAGTTCAAATTACTGATATTTGAACTGCTGTCCGACAGAAAGGTGACTGCATTAAAAAAAAAATCAGCACATGCTCTATAGAGACTGTTTGTGGCATATGGTATGTGGCTGTGCGTTAAACGGTTTATGTAAATTTCTATCTCTGTTGTCCTTGTGATGTTTGACTTAGCATACATTACTTATTACACTAAAAACATAATAGTTTCTATGCACTTTGCTTTAACAAGAGCCTTTTTTACTCCTTTTGAATTTTTGCAGTTCTCTGATATTTATTTTGTTGTTATTTGAAATCACACTTTGTCAGAGATGTCACATGACCTTCTTCATTCAAACTTCCAATACTAAAGCCGAACAACAACATAGATTACTTATAAACTCACTACACATAATACTACACCAACAGTTCCTGTAATAACCTTTGTATATTCACTCTAATCACCTTTCTTGTTCTATGACATAACCGTTTCCTTCTACTTGATTGTATAATTCACCTCATTCACAGTAACCAGTTTGTGTTCATACCAGCGGCTACGAACTCTCCAATGCCCTTGAATCTCTTTTTGGCTCATTGGTTTACATAAAACCCTTTAAAACACACTCATGGATAAACCCAAAGCTGCACATTCATCCCACCTGATTTTCCTGAGGTTTCAGTACGTTCTGACAGCAGTTTCAACAGCCTTCAGCATGTGAGTTTGAGCTCTGTTTTTCTCGCTCATGTGTGCTCCTTGGCTCTCTCTGTCTCGCTCTCTCTCTCTGCTAATCACCTGATGGTAATAAGAAAATGCCGGCGCGAGCTGTGTGAAGCAAGGGTCCTTTATCCCAGTGGGCTAACATTCAAAACCATGTGCTCAACTGCCCGTCGGAGAGTGAACAGGGAAGGCAAATGTAAGCATGACGCAACTAACCCCTCCCCTCCCCTCCCCTCCCCTCCCCTTCTCTCTCTCTCTCTCTCTCTCTCTCTCTCGCTCTCTGTGTTTCAGATCACACACACAGGAAGTATTTCGGACCAACATGAAAGAGGCTGAACTGACATTGAAATGATCCTTTAACACCAACTTAACATTTGAAAGAATTTTTTAGTTACTGAATATGGGGTAAACACCTTTCAAGAGCAGCTTATAGTCATTATAATATATAATAAAATAATATTATAATGTATTATATATTTATTATATATTTTATTATATTATATATATATATATATATATATATTATAATCTAAATAAATAATATTATAACAACGGTTTTGGGAGGAACACATTTATAGTTTGTCTCTCAGAAGAAGTGCGCCTAATTGCATTTATTGTGCACTTGTATACTTCAAATCATAAAGTTTTTTTTTTTTAAATAATAAATTCAGATGATATGATTGAAATAAGAGTACAATTTTATGATTGGGTATATTAAAACACTGAGAAAAATGTCTCAGGTTACTTACGTAACCCATGTTCTCTGAATAGGGAACAGATCAGTTCAGTTCAGCTTTGTCCTTGTATTAAAATACTACGAAATTACGGTGCAACTCCCTTTAGTGCAATTAAAAAAAACACGTAGAACAACATTTAAAAACACAATAGGACATTACATAATAAGTTATTAAAAATAAGAACAAACAGCGTGACCATAAATAATTAGGCTAATTAGTTGTTGGGTTTTTAGTGTTCTTATGGCCCATGGGGGAAAAAAACTGCCCCTGAGTCTGGAGGTTTTAGTCTTGATCGATCTGTAGGGCAACAGATCAAATAGGTGGTGGGCTGGGTGGGAGGAGTCTGACATGATGGACCCGGGCCTCTTGAGGCACCGGGAGCTAGAGATCTCCTCTATGGAGGGCAGAGGCCAACCAATAATCTTTTGAGCTGAGTTAATGACCCTCTGTAATAACCAGCCGACCTCCCAACATACCACACTGTGATGGAATAAGTGAGCAAACTCTTGGTATTGGACAGATACAAGGACATCAGCAACCTTTGTTCCAACCCCCTTTTCATGAGTCTCAGAAAGTGAAGGTGCTGCTGGACCTTCTTTATCAGTGCTGTTATGCTGGTGGTCCAGGAAAGAGTATATGAAATATACACTCACCTAAAGGATTATTAGGAACACCTGTTCAATTTCTCATTAATGCAATTATCTAAACAACCAATCACATGGCAGTTGCTTCAATGCATTTAGGGGTGTGGTCCTGGTCAAGACAATCTCCTGAACTCCAAACTGAATGTCAGAATGGGAAAGAAAGGTGATTTAAGCAATTTTGAGCGTGGCATGGTTGTTGGTGCCAGACGGGCCGGTCTGAGTATTTCACAATCTGCTCCGTTACTGGGATTTTCACGCACAACCATTTCTAGGGTTTACAAAGAATGGTGTGAAAAGGGAAAAACATCCAGTATGCGGCAGTCCTGTGGGCGAAAATGCCTTGTTGATGCTAGAGGTCAGAGGAGAATGGGCCGACTGATTCAAGCTGATAGAAGAGCAACTTTGACTGAAATAACCACTCGTTACAACCGAGGGATGCAGCAAAGCACTTGTGAAGCCACAACACACACAACCTTGAGGCGGATGGGCTACAACAGCAGAAGACCCCACCGGGAACCACTCATCACTACAAATAGGAAAAAGAGGCTACAATTTGCATGAGCTCACCAAAATTGGTCAGTTGAAGACTGGAAAAATGTTTCCTAGTGTGATGAGTCTCGAGTCTTCTGTTGAGACATTCAGATGGTAGAGTCAGAATTTGGCGTAAACAGAATGAGAACATGGATCCATCATGCCTTGTTACCACTGTGCAGGCTGGTGGTGGTGGTGTGATGGTGTGGGGGTGTTTTCTTTGCACACTTCTAGGCGTGGAGCTATCCTATCAATATGGGCCAACATTTCTAAAGAATGCTTTCAGCACCTATGTTGAATCAATGCCACATAGAATTAAGGCAGTTCTGAAGGCAGAAGGGGGTCAAACACAGTATTAGTATGGTGTTCTAATAATCCTTTTGGTGAGTGTATACTCCAAGGATCTTAAATGATGTCACTCTCTCTACACAATCTCCATTTATGTAGATGGGAGCGTAATCCCCCCTATTTCTCCTATTGTCAATAATGACTTCCTTGGTTTATGTGGAGTTTAACTGAAGATGATTTGCCATGCACCACACCTCTTCTCTATATGCCATCTCATCCCCCCCTGAAATGAGTCTAACTACTGTCATATCATCTGCAAACTTCATATATTTGTTTGTGGGGTAGGATTGAACACAGTCGTAGGTCTAGAGAGCATACAGGAGCGGACTCGGCACACAGCCCTGGGGTGATGCATTGCTGAGTGTTAGAGAGGAGGATACGTAAGAGCCAAATTTTAGTTTGTGGTCTATTGGTTAACAAGTCCTTTATCCAGGCACAAGTAAAAGGTGGGAGCTGCAGATCCAGTAATTTATTGATCAGAATACCAGGAATGATAGCGTTAAAGGCTGAGCTATAGTCTATGTAAAGCAGCCTTACATAGTTTCCTGCATGCTCTAGGTGACTTAAGTGCATTGTTGACAGCAATGATGATGGCGTCCTCATCCTGTAGTGATGACCTTGGGCGGTGCTGATTGTCTGAACCCAATTCATTTGCTGATGGCATGGGTGATAGTGAATGCATCATCTCCTTCTTGGATTTTCTCTTGCCAGCACATATAGCATCTTGTTCCTTATTCAGAGAACATGGGTTACGTAAAGAACTGGAAACTAGAGCAGGGGCCAAGGGCAAGGGTTGAGGTGTCCTCTGGCAATGAAGACTGGCCATGAGGGCTAGTGAAGAGTTTTTTTAGTTCTAATATGAGGAGATGCGTCTCCCAGCTTGAGCGCGAAGAGATATCGATGGGAGATACCCTGAAGGGTCTCGCTCCTTCAATACAGGAAGATGTTGCTGGTAACCTAACTCTATATCCCGAAGCACCCATGGTGGCGGGTATACCAGATTTATGCTCAGACAGGATCACAAGGGGGAACAGATACATTTTAGCGGTCCGTTCCTCACTTTTGAGATGGAGGAAGCACTCGGTTGACCCAAAGATCAGGAGTGACCCAGCACCACCGAAGCAGTGGATTTATCTGGCTTATGAGGGTGCTGGTGAGGCCACAAGCTCCCCAAACCGTGTAAGGCGGGGGATGTCTCGGCTCTTCACTCTCCTCCTGTGTGCAAGGTGGTCCCTGGGTGTGAAGGCAGGAGTGGGAGGTTCCTGGGCAGAAACTGCTTAATGGTGGCAGATTGTGTCTTAGCAGTATGGAATTTATCAACCACTGATCTGACTGCTTCCCCAAATAAACCTGACTGTGGGTGATGGGGGCATCCAGTAAGAACTTTATTCTTTTCGTGAATCTCACTGAGATTTAACCAAAGATGGTGTTCGACAGCCACCAAGCCTGCCATTGTGTGCTTAGTCACACGCAGTGCTCCTTGAGCACCTCTGGTGTCAAGTCCCCTGCCCTTGTCCGGTTTTTAATGGACGTTCGCTTGGTAGGCCTGAAGAATGGCCATGGTATGAAGCGTATACCTGCCTGACCAGCCGCTATGTAGGATTTTCCCACAAGGGCAAAAGTGGTCCTACAAGGCTCAGAAGGAAGAAGGTGGGACTTCCAAGATGGAGTGGAAGGCGGCAAATGATGATTGGCCAGCATGTCTAGAATGCAAGTATAGCCCTGCTTCACAGAAATGCATTCGTCTGCTTCCAGGGTCTTGAAATCTTGTGATGAAGATCACTGAAAAATGGCCCCTCAGAAAATGCTCGTTCAGCATAGAGGAATGAGAGTCGTTGTATTTGTTAACATTAGTTAATGCGCTGTGAAGTAACATGAATCAATCAATGAACTGCTGTATAACTAACTTTAACAAAGATTAACAAATGCAGTAAGAAATGTACTCCTCATGGTTAGTTCATGTTAGTTAATACATTATCTAATGTTAACAAATGAGCCTTTTTGTAAAGTGTTACCACAAAGTATAACACAAAAAATAATAGTTGGATTCATAAAGATTCACTTGTTTCTGAAAGAATGATTCAGTGACTGATACATTTTTAACAGTAAATTGTTGCCACCTAGTGGCTTAACAATGCAATCGATTCAGTCATTTACATTTTTAATCATTTAGCAGACGCTTTTATCCAAAGCGACTTACAAGTGAGGCAATTAGGGGTTAGGTGTCTTGCTCAAGGGCACTTTAGTCATGGTATTGAAGGTGGAGAGAGAGCTGTTCATTCACAATCCCCACCTTCAATTCCTGCCGGCGTGGGAATCAAACCAGCAACCTTCAGGTTAAAAGCCCGACTCCCTCACCATTAGGCCACGACTACCCCGACAACCCCTAGATCATGGAGTGCAAATTATAATAATAATAATATAATAATTTGTAATTATAGGTTTAATTATAGGGGCGAAACGTTGTCATTTAGGAATTAGATCATGCGAGTGCTAAAATCGAACGCGGTCTTTTAAAGATTAATCGTGCAGCTTTGGGGCAGGGTTGGGGTTCCTGGGACAAATTGTTCCTGGGTGATCTCCTCGGAAAAGTTGCTTTAGAAATGTACTTTTCAAAAAAAAAAAAACACGGGTTCTCGGTTCCTGACCCTAGTTGTAAACAATGTATATTTTCTTTATAGTTATGTTGATTCATGTTACTCAAGTCATGTGCCAAGTGAGGCTTTAAACAGACTGTAAGTTGAGTATGACAATACTGGATTATATAATGTGCAAGCTTAATGAGATCCTGAAAGCCTTTATTGTCACACAGTGGGAACCTACACACATGGGAAGCACAATCTTATTTAGAAGCTCTGAGAAACCACTGACATTTGGAAACAAATGGCAAAGGGAAAAGAAAAGGCTAAAGAGAGAGAAAAAAGAAAAAATGTTTACAGTAGAACTACTCCGATCAGGACTTGCTCCACTACTCTTTAGGATATGTTATGTTATTCATTTGAAGGACAACATTTAATTGAGAATAATTTATTAATGACTGTAAACTCTTTCAGAAGAGCACCTTTCAAGCTAACTACTCTGGTATTGAAATTGGGTGGTTTTAATATCATTTCCTCTTTTTGCTTCTACTATATTCTCATATTTTTGTCTTTATTCTTGTATTATTCTCATTTGTTGGATAAAAGTGTCCGCTGAATGAACACATGTAAAAAAAATATACAGTAGTGCTGTTTGGAGGGGATAGTTGTCTTTACTGACCATGCAAGTTCAATTAAAAGATCATAATATAAGGAAAATAATTTATATTTTGAAATATTTTATCAAGCTTGGTTAAGGTTTATATCTTAACAAGATTATTTGGAAAAAAAATGGCAAACTACAGCTGCAGGTTTTGTTTTTTTCCTATGGAAAAAAAATCCAGAGGAAAAAGCTAACATTAACTACAACAATAATGAGTTAGTAATATTTTATTGGTTTTCACTTGTTCTTGGATGTTCATAATTTCTTTGCATGGCAATCAGGCCAAAATTATGCACAATTATCACAATTTGGCACAAATAATATAATTTTATAATAATATGAATAAAAAAATTGAATCCAAGCACAACTACACAACATGCTTAAATTAATAAATAGCAAATTTTTAATAATATTTAAAGAGACCATAAAGATGTCAATTTTTCTACACTGGACATCACCATACAGTTCAAGAAATAAATAATACTTTTAAAAACTGTTCACTCAAATGATAAGTTGCAGACTGCAGTCTTTGCCTCAATGACATGTTGACCCGAACATTCAAATTCAGCAATTTTGACAATTTTGTATATTTGTCTGAATCATTTCCAACTAACTGAATAAAAATAATGACACAACTTGACACTTTGTTCCTCTGCAAAGCATCTGGTAATTTAGTGCGCCACAGAAGTATAGCTTTTCTTTTACAGTAAATAAATAATGCAAAACATGTCACGTCAATGCAGCCTTATATGAAGGATGAAATATTGTCATCATTCCTATGTGTACCCACCTTATATTCTTCAGTTTATAAGACGGTGAGAGTCAATGCTGTGGATGAAGGGCTGTGCTGAACTGCTGAGACGAGGAGTAAAGCAGGTCACGCAGGAGGGAGCGTGTTAGAAGCTTGATTTCAAGAGGCAGGGCTGAGCGCTTTTTGTGCAACAGATTCCACAATGGCAAAATGAATGTTTGCTTGAAGAAATAGTTCACTTAATATGGAAATCCTATCATTAGCTCGCCTTCATGTCATTCCAAACCTAAGCAAGACTTCGTAAGAGCGCCCCTGTCAATGCATTCATTGACCCCCAGCAGTTTCACTGTCAACAAACAACAGTTGAGTTTAAACAATCAAAAAAAAAAAAAAAATAGTACAAATGCAATAGATAAAAGATACAAAAACCTACTGCTAATAGCATATAAATAATCAAATGTAAAAATAGTCTTCATTGCATGAATTAAATATATTGATTCTTATTAAAGTTATTCAGTGAACAGCAGTGAATAATTCTCTTGTTTTCTTTTGTTGTTTGATTATCATTAAATGACACTTTAAGACCAGATGCACAGAACTAATATACTGACAAGCGTTTGGTTACTTTCCCATCTGTTTCTGTTAACTCAAGACATGACCGACTGTGTTTAATTGAAAACACACCGTGTTTTTGTCCATTTAAGCACATGGTCAAAGCTCAAAGTAGGCTATACATTTACATTTATTCAATAGGCAGACGCTTTTATCCAAAGCTGTTCATTCACAATCCCCACCGGCGTGGGAATCGAACTAGCAACCTTCAGGTTACAAGCCCGACTCCCTCACCCTACCCTATACCTGTCCTTGTTTCGCTCCATCTATAGGATCATGTTCACAGAAAGCAGGCTTGGATACAGACTCTCTTTCGCAACTTAATACACTTTTTGCTTTTTTTTGTAGTATCGTGCATGTCCCACAGGAGACTGTATATTACGACAGAATTACATGATTTGGATGTTATGTAGGAAGGGTGACAGTGCACCACTTTAAAGTAAAGGAGTAGTATGCGGCAATATATTTTTAGTATAGAATATGTATTGAATAGTATGTTTTCGTAATTGTTGTAAGCCAACTTCAAATTGGATTTCAATCTGCAAAACGTTCTTTCCACAAAGCTATTGTATGACGAAGACTTGGGTCCTGTTTCCACCTGGTATTAACCCTTATGTGCTGTTCGGGATGTTTTCATCCACTGTGGGGAATTTTTGAGTCTTAATTTGGCCATAACTTTCTCCGTGTTTCAGCAAATGGAATGATTTTTGGTGACAAATCTTATTTTGACACATATTGCTTTGAAAATTTTCAAAAACTCAACAATACTCTGTGGGCATATTCCCTACGCTTTCGTTTTAACTGCTTTAAAAATGTATCAGATAAATATTTTTTTTCAAATTTTTTTGCTTAAATCTATTAACCAACCTCAGTCCTGATCAAAACTACAAAATTAAAAAAAAAAAAATTCAGGATTTTAACTCTTTAATTGCCAAATTCATAAATGATGTCACTGATTTGGGAAAAAAACATGTCAAAGATTAGAAACAACATTGGCTTTGATGCGTTGTTAGTTTTTGTGCAGCATCAGATTTTAACGTTTTAAAGAGTTAAAATCCTGAGATTTTTTTTTATTTTTTAAATTTAGTAGTTTTGATCAGGACTGAGGTTGATTAATAGATTTCCGCAAAAAAAATTGAAAAAAATACATTTTTAAAGCAGTTAAAATCGTGGAAAGGGTAGTGAATTTGAACAATGCACAAGGGTTATGATGCATTTTGGTCGATCAGATCACAAGTGGACAACACTAAATACAGGTTTAAACAGGGTCTAAAACGTTTTGAGCTCGTCCACTTTCGACCACTTCCAGAGGTAGTCAGACACATTCCGCGGGATTGCCTTCGTAGTGTAAACGTTCATGTGGTTGAATGCGTTTGAACAGCCACAAAAGACCGCCTACTCTCCACCTACTGACCTAATGAATAAACATCATGGGAAGTGTGTGAAGGGTTGGATTATGAAATCCACTGCCGCTTCAGTATTTGAGTGATTTATCAAGTTACTAGTCAACATTTATCTTTCTAAGTATAAAATTATTTGAATGACCTCTTGAACTTATGTCAAAGCATTTATTTTCATGTACAAACACTAGAAAATAATGATATATATATTGTGTGTACCTCTCACTGAGAGAAAAGTACAACTTATCAGTATGTTTTGGGAAAGTTTCCAGAGCTCAGATCAAGTTCAGCCTTGAAGAAGCTGTGAATCATGTGTATCTTTGTATGTGCGCTCAGTGTTCTGAACAGGTGCATTATGGGTACTGGTGGACAACTGGCACTCTTGAGACCTGCTGACGACTTGTCCTGACCTAGAGGGACATTCTGTGTCTAATTCCAAGGTTGAGGCGTCAGCATCTTGATAGATGAAGATAAGCTCCTGACTATCTGTCCATTTGTAGAAGATTACTAATTGTATATTTTTCTTAGCCGATCAGAATCGTGTAACCTGAAGTAATGACGTAGTTAGTGGACTCTGTTAGAGTATACTGTAATTGTTGTGGACATGTGAATGTACGCAGACCTACGAACTCCTTGAGACTTGAAGCTGGCTTCTGCTGATGAAACTGCAAACTATATTTAAAATAATTTTTTTTTGACTCCAGGTCTTGATTATTCATATCTGGGCTTTTGGGTTTTTAACTGTAAAATTCCCTTACACGTACTAGCCAGACGGGATTAAAACTTTGTCGGCTGAAGACCCAAGTTTGGTTTGAAGAAGAAAAACGTACCAAGCACAATGTTCTCTCACCAGTCCTGATTTCTAACACACACTCAGCGTTCGGCCGGACTTGCCGTTAACAGAGCAGAAAAAAAAGCTGCTGCTCTCCGTATGCTTTTCTGGTGTCTCCAGCCGTGTTTAGATGTAAATTGCACAAGCTTACTTTCTCCATTTGATCAAAATTTACCCGCCCATAGACCCTCCCCTGGAAGAAATCAGGACAGAAGTGGTTGAAAGTGGACAAAAGAGACGGATTAAAAAACGAGGTGTAAACGGGTATGTGTCTTTCTCGTCTGCTTGTGATCCGATCGACCAAAACATATCTTAATACCAGGTGGAAACGGCTTCAGATGAAGTCATGTGACATATTAATGGTATTTTTGGAGCTTAATGGAAGTGGTCACTGTTATTGTATATGGAAAGCCTGTTAGATTTAAGGTTGGTGAAAAACCCTGAAAGAAAACAATTACATATTTTTTCCTTCATTTTATATTCGCCATGAAATCAAAATCGAGTTTTTTAAGGGATATTTCAGTATTGATAAAATTTTCTGTGGACATGATTATTTTTTTAAATTCATGTGGGTCGTAATCTTTAATCAAAATAACATCTCTCCTCTGATGACGAGGGCGGGCCAACCTGTCACTCACATGAGATCGACCAATAGCAAACATCAACCCTCCAATCAATTCCCCATGGACAAAATCAAGTCCTGCTCTACAGTTTTTCTAGTTTGAGAAGCCGTTTCACTCAAATATACATCACAACAGGGAATAAAAGGCTTCCATTTTTCATAGTTTTATGCACTGCATGTTGATTTCAGTGAATTATTTATTTCATACACAGAAAGTTCCCTTACACTGATGTGTTCTGGCAGTGAATTTGTTTTCTAGCTTCACCTCTGCCAAGAGTCCAGCTCCATGGTCACTTGTTAAGACTGGCTTCTCCAAGGTCTCACAGCGAGAGTTGTCAGCATTTTTAATACCCTTGATTGGCATCAAGTGGAAATCAGTCGTAGCTCACAGTGTTTGGAGTATGTAAGCACACAAAGAATGTTGAGGCTAGAAGATAATTTCAGAAGAAACAATTCCCAAAAAAATAAAACAGCCTTGTGTAAGAGAACTGGTGCATATTACTTTGGACAGTAAATATTAGATTGTCATTTAACACATTAAAATGCTTCAGTTTAAATAATGTAATGAACTAGACAGGGTTTCATTGATAACTTATATATATATATATATATATATATAGCTCCATCTTTTGTTTATTTTGACCCCTTAACTCCACAAGTGTTGCTGGTATTGAACGTCTAACAAAAACGCATTCCATGCTTTATTAAATACCAGATAACTTTAAAATAATATTCTTTTAATGATCTTGCAACACTGTTGGTTGCACTTTAGTATGTACTTGAGTGTACTTACAGTGTACTTACCTAAGAAAGTAATATAAGGTAACCATAGTTACGAGTTAAGGTTAGGTTTAGGGGTGGGTTCAGGGTTATTTCCCTTTTATGGCAATTAGTGTGTACATGGGGAACAGAGACTGTAAAATAAAAAGCGACCAGAATGTTTGTTTAGAACTTCTGAGAACATTCCCTGTTAGCTGGATAAACACATCTGAAACATAGCTTCATGTAGAATATTCTATTCTATTCAACCTTCTAAGTTCACTTCATTTTTTTTTGTATTTAGAATTAAATGTATCAATACCATTCCTTAAAGGGATAGTTCGCTCAAAATTTAAAATTATCCCATGATTTACTCACCCTCATCCTAGGTGCATATGACTACATTCTTTCAGATGAACACAATCGTAGTTATATTAAAAAATATCCTGGCTCTTCCAAGCTTTATAATGGGAGTGAATTGCGGTGAACATTTTGAGGCCCACACAGCATCAGGCGGTTAATAAAGGCCTTCTGAAAGCCATGGGATTTTGTAAGAAAAAAATCCATATTTATAACTTTATAAACTATAATCACTGGCCTCCAGCAACGGCCGTATGAAAGTCTAGTTCTGGTGGAAGAGTGACCTCTGACCCGACGGACAACGTATTAATGAACACAGAAGCGCAGAGGATAGAGCAAAACAACACACCGTTCACAAATTAGAAGTCTAAAGGAGAATTTTTAAAGAGAAATGTTGGAGGATTTCGATATAAGAGAAGTGTGTTGCCCAGCCATGTTTGTATACTCTCATCTAAGGGCCTGTTTACACCTGGTCACTTCACTTCTGATTTATCAAAACGATTCCATATACACTTTGCCACATAAATGTGTCTCAGCAAAATGGATTTAAATCCGATCTTCAATTCCTGCTCTATATGCAGAGTTCACATCACAGAAAGCAAGAAATATAACCGCAATAGGAGAGCGCAGGAACAGCATTGGTAAGATCATGTAGTCTCGTTACTTTTAATGAAGATGATTGTGTTTTACTTTGATTTATTTGTGGCAGTGTGCGTGTCGGCTTGCTGAACAGATACTCAGCTGCTCATCTGCGGTGATGCAGTAGCGCAATAACATGTTTTATTCTATAACACGCTCATATGTTTATTTTTTAGCATTTTTGGGAGGAGTAAAATTTACATATGTGGTTTCAACAACAAGATGCTTTTAGACTTGTTCAGTTTTGTCTGCAATGCATCCCAGACCACCTCCTGAAATGATTTCAACGATCCGATCAGAGGAAATGCATGAAATGGCCAAGTGTAAACAGGTCGTAAGCTTATTTATTTATTTTTTTCATCATTTCATTTTTCATTATCCAAAGCGACTTACAAGGGGAGCGATTAGGGGATAGGTGTCTTGCTCAAGGGCACTTTAGTCATGGTATTGAAGGTGGAGAGAGAGCTGTTCATTCACAATCCCCACTTTCAATTCCTGCCGGCGTGGGAATCGAACCAGCAACCTTCGGATTACAAGCCCGACTCCCTCACCACTAGGCCACGACTACCCCGACAACCCCTACATCAGTCGTCGGGTCAGAGGTCACTTTTTCGTCCATGTTGTTCATTAATATTACTCATTGATTGTACATAAATTGACTCATTGATTGACAGGGTAGTCGTGGCTCAGTGGCTTGTAATCCGAAGGTTGCAGGTTCGATTCCCACGCCGGCAGGAATTGAAAGTGGGGATTGTGAATGAACAACACTCTCTCCACCTTCAATACCATGACTAAAGTGCCCTTGAGCAAGACTCCTAACCCCTAATTGCTCCCCTTGTAAGTCACTTTGGATAAAAGCGTCTGCTAAATGATAAAAAATGTGCAATGTAAATAAATATATAATAAGGATACCATAAAATAAGCGTAACCAACGTTTCTTCGAGCGCTGCATTTTGCAAAAATGCACAAAGCGGTTTATAGACCATTTTATACGCAACATTCTATAAAACATTTTATTTGAACAGAGTTGTAATCCCGAAAAATGTTATTATAGTGTCACTCCACAACTAGGCCCTAAAAGTAATTCTACATCATGTAACCTTATTTTACAAGATCAGAAACGTACAGTAAATAAGCAACAAGGGTACCAGTATTTACAGGCTCAGAGATTTACAGTACAGTAATAGCAGGTGCATAGCAGAAGAGGATCTCTTTCCAGTGTCCAAGAAATGGATTATATAAACCAGCATTTATAAGCTGAACATGAATAATCACAGAAACGAAATGGATTTTGAGTGTCAAACGGATTTTGCATAGATAGTCAATCACCGCCATTATTATTTCATGCCAAGGCTAGACATGGAAATAAAACACTATAATTTACAGTAGTAAACGCTGACCACCTCTATCTGCAAATATGTTCCTTTTATGGCCACGTGTTTTGTGATTAATGCCTTCATTTGATGATTCTCAGATGGGACAGAGTACGAGAGCTAAAGTTCACCTGCCAAGAAATAACTCAAATGCTGTAATCCCGAACCCTCAAAACCCATTTCAACTCTCCGAAATTAAGAGAACCGAACTGCATATGCACAAAATTAAAACGCACACATATTTGATATGTAATTTGAATCAAATGCTACATCCATAACACTTGGTACAATGATATAAGAATTCAACCCACGACATTCACAAATAGGTTTAAGGCAAAAAAATTAATACAGCAGACTTTGCCCTGAGCAGGACACAAGAGAAAAGCAGGTCATATGTGGTTTTGTTTGGCTCAAATAAGTCAAAAATAAGCTGGCACTGATAAAGGAGCGTTTGTAGTGGGGAATTATGTCAGCTAATCTCATTGAGACCTACACTTTCATATCCTCAAAGGAAGTTATTACAACTGGTAGCGTGATTGTTCAAAAAAAAAGACATCTTTAGGGAAGAACAAAACAAACTCAGTATATACTAGAAATACACTAATACATTTTACAGACATTGGGACGTGAAATATGTGGTAATGAAACCGTCTCAAAGCTCACAATAGAAACAATCAAGTATTTAAAGACCACATGAAATGACTCATTGAGTGCAGTTTTCTTGCATGTTGCATTCAAGTCAGGTTGGAATGATTGTATTTACACCACCAAGTCATAATTATCATAGGACATTTTTGGAGTTGGTGACGTATTAAGGCTTGAATGGACTACTTTTTTTTTCTTAAATCGGAGGAGAATTTTAAAATACTAGGCAAAGTAGGCATCATAGATGGTTACAAATTAAAACTAGGTATTTTTACACTAAGCGACTAAGGCCCCGATCAGACAGAACGCGTTGTTTGCAGTGAGAGGCGCCTTTTTTAAATTGTTTTCTATTGGCAGTGAGCGTTTTGCACGCTGTTTAGGTGCCCCGGGCGCCTCGCGTTTTAACCGCCTGTTGCGCCTCGTGTTTTTGCAGGAGCGCTCAGAGTGCCTGAAGTTGGAAAAAAATAAAAAATAACTCTGAGCAAAAAAGTGCCCGACTTCATTAGGGTTTTTTTCCATAGCCCAATCGAGTTAATGGAGAGATGGGCTTTCCGTTGTGCTGACGAATGTTTACAGTTCTATATATATATATATATATATATATATATAATTACATTATTCTATATTATAATTACAATTCATCTCTCTGCTTATCCCGAGGTTTACCATTTAACGTGATTGACTGGATCCGGGCCGTGTCCGGGTCGGATGGGGAACCTGTGCCCTGGGTTGTCGACTACCTCATCTCTGTGAGGGCCTTATCGACACATCAGCCAGTGACACAAATCCCCAACAAACCGTCCCATACCGGCGTGATGAAAAAGATCTTAAACTAGATCGAACTGGATTAAATATTTTGACTTTTGCGATTCCAAATCAGACGTATGTCTGAGTATCAAGCAAGTGTTCACTGTTGGCCAGAGCAGAACTGGCCCCCTGACTAAGCCTGGTTTCTCCCAAGGATTTTTTCTCCATTTTGTTGGAGTTTTGGTTCCTTGCCGCTGTTGGCTTTGATTTGCTCAAGTTGGGGACACTTGCTTGATATTCAGCAGTGTTTTTGATATGCCTGCATTGGCGCCGTTGCGAACTGAGCCGAGCCGGACGATTACGTCACTGTTTTCTCCAGTGCTGATATACCTAAATTAACTAGACTAATAACTACTGATCTTTGCAATGGAATGAATCAATAATAAATAGAATAAGCTGCACAATGACACCATTTTCTTTGGGAGCTGCTGTGCAGCCAAAAATGATTTGCCAATTATTAATGTAAAGCTGCTTTGACACAATTTGCATTGTAAAAAGCACTATGTAAGTAAAGGTGACTTGACTTGACTATGGACACTGCAAAGATGCTGTACATTTTTTTCTTTTTAAGTTTCTGCTAATATGACAGTTTAACAGCAAACCAAAGAGCGCTCTCGCTTCACTGACGGGACAGCTGATTCAGTGGTTACCTAGCAACATAAACAAACCTGCAGCAAAACAAAACAAACAAACAAACAAACAAAAAAAGGCAGTGCGGTAGACCTGAAAATGCATTTTGTTTGATTGGGGCCTAAATGACCACTACTAGGGATTTCACATTTTCACACCGGTATATAAACTTGTGATTACACTGGAGGAGGTGGGGTGATTGTTTTTATATGTGCGCTTTCGTTTCACTTTTGAATTCGCAATCACACATACTCTGCATAAAGGCTTATAATTTGCAGACATCAATGAGCCACTATCAATATGTGTAGTATTAAAACCGCTTTTGAAAGTGTGCTTGCCATTCACTTTCGTTTTTGCGTACTCTATGTATGGAGATCGTCGGTATTGACACCATATTTTGGAAAATAAGATGTTTGTCAATGGAGTTCAGGATGTGTCGCGCACCATCGTCGGTCGGTCATCTCTCCATTCTGCTCGCAAAATAATGAAATAGTGCGGTTATTTTAATGCTCTTTGGGCATAAGAAACAAGATTTGAAATATGTTATTTTATTTTGAGTTCGGCAAGCAATTTTTGAACGCCGGGAAGCGTTCCAAGTATGTCCACCGACAGACAGACGCTTTTAGTTTACAATTGTCCAACTCAACTAAATGTTTTTTTGTTTTTTTTTCCCATAAAAAAGCACGTAATGTAATCGGGTTACGCGTGACAAATGAAAACAATATGTGTTTAAAACCAGCTCAAAATATCTGATATGAAATCAAAGTTGAATATGGAGTTTGTGCCCATCATACACAACATGCTCTTCTGATTTTCAAAATTCCGGACAAAAGTTGTGTAGTGTATTCTGGCTTTTCACGGGAGATAGTTTTTTCAATTGCAATAAGAATATTGACTGTACAAATTTAGTTTAAACACATTTTGAGTAGCATTAATGAAGGAGGACGTGTAGCAATAGTTTCTACTGAAACAGGAGCTTCAGGCAGGGCGTATTGGCGGATCGTCTTTTTAAAAAAAACAAAAACGATGGGATCATTCACCACCGTGAACCATTGAGGCCTACTTGCTATTGCTGATGGTGTCAGGTGGTGTTAGAGGGGTATATGCGCATATTTCATGTGTCTTTAAATTCATTCTGACCCTTAAGTAGACTTGCACTTGAAACCTGAGGATATAATAGCCACAGTTACACAGAACAATAAAATGGACCCCGAAAGCAGTGCTAATAAAGCCTAAACCATAAGATAACTGTTTTTGGTTTGTATTTTGCATCACTAACTGTGGAATCTTTTATGTGAAACAAATAAAAAGGCAGTGGTTTTACTCTTGAGGATGCAGGGTAAGATTTACCCCGACAGCAAGCAACTACAGAAAATAAAGACCTCGGTGCATATATGTTGTGTAAAGCACTACATAATCTATTGCTCTTAGAGACTACGGACATCGTGCTGCTCAAACCCATGCAAAACATTCTAGCGGTCTCTCATTACACTCAAAGCGGGGAGTGCGTTTTGTAAAAACAGTCTGTGAAGGTAACAAATCAAGGCATGTTATGATAGGAAACTGATGGTGTAACACACCTCAGACCACTAGTGCAGAGGAGCTCATGTGATGAGCAAACGGTCTTGAACTGTTCGCTGATCTGAGGCCTACTGGGGCGGCTTTTCGGTCCATCCTGGGGTTCAGAACAGTAAGGAACAGTAAGGTTGATCTCGTGGTGTGGGACGAGATGTGGTCATGTTGGCGGTCTTTCTGCTTCTTCTACGAAAACAAATCACAAAATCATTCATATTAGCATTAGAGGAAAAAAAATTAATTAGGTTGCAGCTTGAAAGTAACAGTAAAAACAGGATTCACACAAAGGAAATGGACATTACCACAGTTAACAACAAATGTAATAAAGTTTTTCATATTTTAAATGTTAAAAAAATGTCATTTATATTTCTAACGCTATAGCCAAGTCAAGTCAAGTCAAGTCATCTTTGTTTATATAGCGCTTTTTACAATGCAAATTGTGGCAAAGCAGCTTTACATTAATAAGAAAATGGTGTCATTGTGCAGCTTATTCTATATATTATTGATTCATTCCGTTGCAAATATCAATAGTTATTAGTCTAGTTAATTTATGTATATCAGCACTGCAGAAAACAGCGACGTAATCGTCCGGCTCAGCTCAGTTTGTATACAACGGCGCCAATGCAGGCATATCAAAAACACTGCTGAATATCAAGCAAGTGTCCCCAACTTAAGCAAGACAAAGGAACCAAAACTCCAACAAATGGAGAAAAAAACCTCGGGAGAAACCAGGCTTAGTCGGGGGGCCAGTTCTCCTCTGGCCAACAGTGAACACTTGTCCGATACTCAGGCAGAGTTACGGGTCATTAAACCGATTTGGAATCGCAACAGTCAAAATATTTAATCTAGTTTAAGATCTTTTTGATCACGCCGGTA
Source organism: Opsariichthys bidens (assembly GCA_037194245.1). Taxonomy (NCBI): domain Eukaryota; kingdom Metazoa; phylum Chordata; class Actinopteri; order Cypriniformes; family Xenocyprididae; genus Opsariichthys; species Opsariichthys bidens. Next base: position 3,636,287 of record CM074304.1, on the reverse strand, counting down.
TGGGACGGTTTGTTGGGATATGTGCCACTGGCTGATGAGTCGGTAAGGTCTTAACAAAGGATGAGCCAGTTAAACACAGTCTCCGCCGACACCACAGGGCCACATTGCTGCCGCACACAGGCACAGGTTCCCCGTCCGACCCGGACACGGCCCAGATCCAGCCAATCACATTAATTGGTAAACCTCGGGATAAGCAGAGAGACAAAAAATTAGCGTAGACGCCATTCTTCTTCTGATGTACCGAGTACATCTGGTGTTATAGGAAGTGTTCCCGGTTCCGGCTGACGCTATACTTTGTTATAGCGGTAGTAAATACCAAAAAAGGAAGTAACACTGATGTGTGTGTGTTTCTAACACTGTGGCTGAGGAAGTGATGGCAAATTTCACATCATTCTCTCTTCTGATTGATAAAATCAGTCTCTCTATATTTCTTCCCTCTTTTGGAAAGTTTGTTATTGGAGCAAATTAGAACACAAAAATGTTATTTCCTGTCATCGCCCGTTCACCGCTATATGAGTTTACCCACTTTAGAGAACCCTGGAAAAGTGTCCACTCTTAATATTTTTCCATATTAGAATGATTTTTGAAGGATCATGTAGAAGACTGGAGGAATGATGCTGAAAATTCAGCTTTGCATCACATTAATAAATTACATTTTAAAATAAATGCACACGGAAAACAGCTCATTTAAATCCTAATAATATTTTACAATATTGCTGTTTCACTGTATTTTGAACAAATAAAGGCAGCCTTGGTGAGCAGAAGAGACTTCTTTCAAAAGCATTAAAATCTGACCACCAGTGTTCGGTGGGATTAAATGCTAATTAATCCAGTTATTGTAACTTAATTTCTGGTAAAGTAAGGGATTACTCTTAATGTTTCTGTAATTACAGTTACTTCTGATGTAAATATTGTTCAGACTATTGAACAATTATTAAATGAACAATTAATAAAACAATAGTGAATTTAACATAATGTTAATGTATGTTTTTTTTTTAATGTAAACTCCTCCCACACACTTTGATCAGTTCAAAAATCATTTTTGCAATTGACCCTTCGCAAAGACCCGCCCCCTTTAGTTACTGTTGCTATGTCCGACAAGCCATTTGCTTTCACGCCACACATCATGTTCTCACGCAGTGAAAAATACATCGCGAAGCAAAGACAAAATGCACACTGTGCGGCAAATGCGCAATGCGGCAGAGCTGACTAGGTTATGGCGACTCATTAACCTGAATGTGAAGGAGAGTGGATGTCAGCACAGAAATGGTCGCTCCCCAGTGCAGCAATAGAGCTCCTGGGTCGAATACACCTCTCACCAGAGAAACTTCTGCGTAGCAATGCCTATGTCAGGACAAAAGGCAGAGGAGTGGCTTTAGAAAAATCAATCTGACCAATGACATTTATTATTTTTGCAGTCAGTGGTTAGCTACCTTGCGTGTCAGCGGGCTGCTGGGAGCTGAAGCGCTGCTGTATAAACTCAGGCTGGAGTTGGATCTGCTGACAGTCAGGCCTTTAGCGCTTCCTCTGCGACCCGACGCCTCGAACGCGTCCGGAGAGAGATACTTCTCCTTGATCTTCAGGTTTGTGCGTCCCTTTACTGTGCAATGATGGAGGAAGCAAGGATGCATTGAATGTATCGCTATAATCAGTAAAGACTTTTACATAATTAAAAAAAAGATATAATAAATGCTGTGCTTTTGAACTTTCTATTCATCAAAGAATCCTTAAAAAATGGTTTCCACAAAAATATGAAGCAGCACAACTGTTTTCAACATTGATGATAATCAGGAATGTTTGTTGAGCATCAAATCATCATATTAGAATGATTTCTGAAGGGTCATGTGACACTGAAGAATTGAGGAATGATGCTGAAAATTCAGCTTTGATCACAGGAATAAATTACATTTTAAAATATTGTAATTTTGACTGTATTTTTGATCATATAAATGTAGCCTTGGTGAGCAGAAGAGATTTTTTTTTTTCATTTAAAAGCATATTTTCAACCCAAAACTTCATAGTGGCAACTTCTTGTTTTTCTTTCGTAATATTATAAAAATAAGTAAACGATGTGAAGAAAGTAGTCTGGTAATGACGGACAAATCTGTGCACTGGAAAAAGCAATTACATAGTCCACCATGAATATTATATTAATAGCAAACAATTGCATTATATTACATTACAATTATAATTGCATGATACATTACATTATATTATTAAATGACTAGAAATCTAAAAAAATTAGCCAGACTTTTCAGGTTACTTGGGTCTCATTGGATGATCTTCACACAACATTCATGAGTTAGAGGTACACAGGTTTGTAATCAGCCAAACCAACAAAACGGGAGATAATATCAGTCAATCCTCTTAAAGGATTTTCATTTGAAAGTGAACTAATCTATCAAACAAGTGAGCTGAAGAAAGTGTCTCCATCCATCATAAACATATTCCATGTGGTTAATAAAGGCCTTCTGAAGCGAAGCGATGTGTTTGTGTAAAAAAATATCCATATTTAACAAGTTACGAAGTAAAATATCCAGCTTCTGCCAGACGCTGTACATCATACGCCTTCCCTATTCAACCTACGGAACTGACGCAACACCAGTTCCGTTCTTTCTGTAATTTGAATACGAAAGGCGGTCTGGTGGAAGCTGGATATTTTACGTCATAACATTTTTAAAAACAAATGCATCGCTTTGCTTCAGAAGGCCTTTATTAACCGCCTGGAGCCGCATGGAATACATTTATGATGGATGGATGGATGTGATAGAGACACTTTCTTCAGCTCATACTGCCATTATAAAGCTCAGATGCGTCAGGATATATATTAATATTTGTCTGAAAGTCATATACACCTAGGAAGTCTTAAGGGTGAGTAAAGCTTGGGGTAATTTTCACCCGAAAGTCCATATATTGTCCATATATTGTTGGTGATATGTAGATTTTGAATAAGTGCAAGTTATTTACCTCTACATGGGTCGTTCTTCACCAGAAACTCATCTAATGCCGTCCATCCACCACCAACTCGAACCATCAGAGTGCTTCGGAGAATACGAACCATCCGCAACTGCTGAGAGTCTCCAAACTAATGAAAATCCCAGATTTGAATGAAGAATCATGTCAAGCATCTAGTTGTAAATATGTTGTTGGCTGCCCCATTTACACCTAGTGCCTATTTTGTAGTAAGTGATCAGAAATCAAAGATCCGTCCACAGAAGACACTTTACCATCGGGCGTAATTGGCGATCTGTGTCACCTGATTACTTGTGATCACATCACCCAAGACTAAGGCTGCTTTTAACTGTACGTTTAGACATGCACTCACAAACTTTCCTAAGCACTTCTCCTCGGGGAATCCTCGCTGCCATTTTGAAGCGCATTCAGTTTCGTCAAGTGGACGTGGGAAGTTTATTTGGACAAACCATCGACCTCTTGATTTTCAGCAAGTCTACTCATTTGTACACTTGAGGCAGATCCACAGATCCACAATGCAGCATGATTGCGATGTCACAACAGCAACTCGCAGTGCTTGTACTTAATGTTTCCACAAGTGATCGAGGGCTTAGGATGTTTCATTTAAACCCATTGCAAGGGTTCCACCAGTAGTGTGCAATCACCCTGCGTAAGCAATTCACTACAGATTACAAAATACATGCTTTAAAAAGTTATTTGTAACATATTTTGTTACATTACTCGAAATACTTTAGAATACTTTGGAATACTAATAAGTGTGGAACAAACACAAAAAAGATCTTTGCAAGTTTTTATCTCACAATTCTGACTTTTCCCCTCAAAATTGCGTGATATAAAGTTGCAATTGTGAGTTATAAAATCAGAATTATGAGATATAAACTCGCAATATTGAGAAAAGTCAAAAATATGAGATATAAACTCGCATACTAAATTACAATTGCTAGAAAAAAAGTTAGTGTTGCAAGTTTAAATCTCGCAATTCTGAGAAAAAGAAGTCAGAATTGTGAAATGCAAAAAAGTTGCAGTGACGAGTGAATTATGAAATGACTCACAAACAACTCACGTCATGACAGGACCGTTAAGTTGACAGTTGGGCAATTTTTTTTAAAATAAATTCAGTCATTTTGTCTTGTTCAGGACAGAACTAAATAAAAATAACAACATTTTTACGATCCCTATTAAAAGTATTAAAATGTTGATGAAACTGAACTCGTCTTTTTCAGACGGTCAGAGTCAGAGAATCACCAATCGCTGTTTAAGTGACATTAAAACTCAAAGTAATCACTTTGGTAATCTAAAACACTTTTCAGATGGAACTGTAATCTGATTACCACCCATTTAATGAAATACAGTTACTCAAATTTTATATTTTAAATGCGGAACTAAGTTACTTGTACTCCCCAACCCTGGCAATGACGTACATCCTAGTGAATGAAACAGGGAAGTTGGCGAGGGAAGGGCATTTAAGTGTGTCTCTTAAACACAACCCAGGTGCTATTACCAGCCATATTTGTACCTAAAATAGATTTCCACTCACCCTGTAGCGGTTTGCGCTAATTTGCTCGACTTGAAATCTCTTTGGACAGTTGCACTGAGAGACCTGACGACTCACCTGCAAAATTGTGTTTTTGTTAGTCGTCTCACAGAAATACTCAATGTAGATGATAAAAATGCACAAGACAAAAAAAAATATTGGTAACACTTTACAATAAGGTTAATTTGTTAACATCACTTAATATATTAACTAACATGAACTAACCATGAGCAATAGATTCATATTCACGTGTTACGCAGTGAGTTTTGTTCTTCTACGGATCAATCAAGTACGGTTGAGCTTCTGCTTTTGTTCGCTGATCAATGTTTACACGTTAATAAATGCCTAAATTAAATCTGTTCATCATATAAAGTGACTGAGTCTCTTCAGAAAATTTGGACTAAACCCCTCAATTCATATGGATTAGTTTTAGGATCTCTTCATGAAGTTTTTGAAGCATTAAATGTCAGTGGAGGGACAGAAATCTCAGATTTCATTTAAAATACCTTAATTTTTGTTTTGAAGATGAATGAAAGTCTTATGGGTTGGAACAACATGAGGTTAATTGATGACATTTTTTAATTTTTGGGTGAACAAACCCAATATTTGTGGAATCCCACTGACAGATTTTTTCCTTTTTTAAGCATAAACTCACTTACTTTTGATCATTTTTTCAGAAAACGAGACTAATATCTTAAGTAGTTTTCCTTCTCAAGTACATGTATCTTGGTTTTAAAAAAATAGATATTAAAAACAAAAATTCTATGTAAGAAAATCACATTTTGCGGTGTGTATATGAAAGATGAAACAGAACTACACATACCTCCTCATTGATTTGGTCTACATCTATCGTTTTTCTGTAAGGGTCTCGGCTTGGGTGGAGGGCACTCACAAATTCATAGTAGTCAATGAATCCATCACCGTTTACATCAAAAATGTTAGCAACAGCAGTCATTTCCAGGGAGTTGGTGGGAAATTCTGTACATATGCAAAGGAAAATATTGGGAACAGTTACAAACATATCAAACACATTTATGCAAAAACTGGGCAACCTAGAGTGTTACAATTGCGCTTACTAGAGGCCAGAACATTGTCGATGAACTCCTTGTGAGTGATTCGGCCATCCTGATCTCGATCAATGCTACGAAAAACATCCAAAATCCGGGATTTGAGGTGACTAATCCATTGCATGTATCTTTTCCGCCAGATGTTGAAGTCAAAATTAGCAAACTCCTCCAACTGCACGTGCCAAAGAGAAGGTTCTTTATACAACCGTATGATTTCAAACAGAAACATGAACACACTTAAAGGATCATTAGGAACACCTGTTCAATTTCTCATTAATTCAATTATCTAATCAACCAATCACATGGCAGTTGCTTCAATGCATTTAGGGGAGTGGTCCTGGTCAAGACAATCTCCTGAACTCCAAGCTGAATGTCAGAATGGGAAAGAAAGGTGATTTAAGCAATTTTGAGTGTGGCATGGTTGTTGGTGCCAGACCGGCCGGTCTGAGTATTTCACAATCTGCTCCGTTACTGGGATTTCTATTGAGACATTCAGATGGTACAGTCAGAATTTGGCGTGAACAGAATGAGAACATGGATCCATCATGCCTTGTTACCACTGTGCAGGCTGGTGGTGGTGGTGTAATGGTGTGGGGGTGTTTTCTTGGCACACTTTAGACCCCTTAGTGCCAATTGGGCATCGTTTAAATGCCACGGCCTACCTGAGCATTGTTTCTGACCATGTCCATCCCTTCATGACCACCATGTACCCATCCTCTGATGGCTACTTCCAGCAGGATAATGTTTTTTGAACATGAGTTCACTGTACTAAAATGGCCCCCACAGTCACCAGATCTCAACCCAATAGAGCATCTTTGGGATGTGGTGGAACGGGAGCTTCGTGCCCTGGATGTGCATCCCACAAATCTCCATCAACTGCAAGATGCTATCCTATCAATATGGGCCAACATTTCTAAAGAATACTTTCAGCACCTTGTTGAATCAATGCCACGTAGAATTAAGGCAGTTTTGAAGGCGGAAGGGGGTCACACACAGTATTAGTTTGGTGTTCCTAATAATCCTTTAGGTGAATGCATATATATATATATATGAAAATATAATTTATCACCTCTTTTAGCCTCTGTAGATGTTCCTCTAGTCTGCTCTGTCTGCCATGTGCTAGCATCCAGAGCTTCTGCCAATGACTCACTAGCTGACACATCATAGGGTTTGAGGGTCCAGTTTCTCCAGCGGAAGAGACACTGACGGCGGAGGCTTTGCCGTGCCTCTCCTCTCTATGCACACAATGCAATCCAGAGAGATTACAGTTGAATACATACACACAATAATCATAGTAATGAATCACACTGATGCTTTACTCACTTGTTGGTGCCTTGCGACTGGGGGAAACCTGCTGCTTGGGAACCAGCTTGTGTTTACAGGATTTTGTGGCATTTTCAACCTCTGATACCTTCTCTTTCATCTCATCCATAAAATCCTGCAAAAGCAGCAGAATTCCTGAATTTAAACCTTATTTAAATTATAATTAAATGATGTAATGTCATCATGGTCTTGTTTTGATTAGGAATTTTTAGGGTTTTTTTTTTTTTACTTTTTTAATTGTTGCTCCATTTGTCAATTTTATTAAGTATCATTGAGATACTATTGTAGTTTTTAATTAATTGTTTGATTTAGTTGTTCTTTTTCCCTTTTTTATTTTATATATTTTTATAAAGTAAAATATCTAGCTTCTGCCAGACTGCCTTACGTATTCAACTTACAAAGAAAGTGTAGCGCCTCTCGCAGTTCAAAACTTGAGCCTGTCAATCAAACTGTTTGCGAAGGGTCAATTAACGCTGAACCAAACCCTAATTCTAACAGTAACTCTATAGTAAGTACATGTAGTTAATATTATTCAGTACTATTTCAGTAAGTACAATGTAACAACGGCACCTTAAAATAAAGTGTAACCCAGGTTTGTTCCGACTTGAGGGTGAATAAATGTGAGTGAACTATCCCTTTAATTTTAATATGAATAGTTTATTATTGGCTATTAGTACCACATGCTGAGTGATGAGCTCTGCAGTGAGCTCCAAGTCTTCAGGCAGAGGCTCCTGTTCCTTTACACTGAGAGACTCTTCAGCGGAAGCGATCCAGTCCAGTAATCGCTGCGCCTCCTCTCTCTCTGCCTCCAGAGCAGACAGTGTGGTCTGGATCCTCTCGGCCTGCTGCTTCGCCCACATCTGGACCTGATGCATGAAATCACACTTGTACATGTACTTCTACACAGAGAACACAGTCAGAAAAATGCAACACAACTGTGGCTGCCTAAAGGTATTAACAATTCTAAGCCTGCACTGTAAGACAAGTCCAATGTCCAATGTATCAAGATAATATGAAGGAATTACAGGCTAAATATATAGTTTTGTGTGTGTGGGGTTCAGGTTTACTCTACTTTATGGTGACAAAATGTCCCCACAAAGATGGAAATATTTGAAATTCTTGTCCTTGTGGAGACGTTTTTTGGGATTAATGTGGAAAACAGCTTATAAATCATGCAAAGTGATTTTTTGAAAATGTAAAAATGCAGCAAGTTTTCTGAGATAAGTAGGTTTACAATTTGGGGATCGAATATACAGTTTGTACAGTATAAAAATCGTGTCTATGGAGAGTCCCCATAAAACATGGAAACCCAACGTATGTGTGTGTGTGTGTGTGTGTGTGTTAATTTTACAATTAACTTAAAGCTGCACTATGTACTACGTCCACTAGAGGTCGCCTATTCAAAACAAAGGCGTAGCTTGATGATGCCAAGTTTGAGCGAGGAATCTTGGGACATGTGGTCTTCACCTCACAGCCGGTGGAAAAGAATCAGGCGGAAATCGTGTTCATGGATGCGATTATTAACGTTACTGTAGTGTGAAGCAGAGCAGGAGCGAGTGTTGTGGAGCTGAACGAGACGATTGATAATGAGAGACGAACGACACACGCCTCGAGAGCAGAGGGACTTTTATTATGACACAGTCGCCGGCACCGCTTCTGCTTTTCCAGTTTTCAGCTCTGTTTATCATATTAGATTCATTTGAGTGTGTTGAAAATGATGTTATAATGTTACTCTGAGCGTTCGCTCGCGGCTGCTGCGAGACACTCGTTCACACTGCAGTAAGAGATCCATATTACAATATCATATTAAATGCTGGATGACTTGTGTTGATAAATGACATGCAATTAATTTTCAAATATATTGTATGATGGAGAAAATTCTGTATTACTGTTAAAATAATTAAAGCTGCATCTGATTATGCTATGTTAACTACTTGACAAGAGTGTTCTCTGAGGCATGATATGGTACTCGCAAAAAATTTAAACAATAATAGCGTTGAGCTATATAACAATGATTACTTTTTCTGTCTATAAATGTATCAAAACAGATGTTTGCTTGTCTAATAAAACATGTAATCTATTAAAACGTCTTTTTGGTGTTTCCATGATTTTTACAAAACAAAACCATAAACCGAGAGTGATATGACGCGGATATGACGCAATTCACAGGCGACTCCCTCACACGTCCCGGATCATTGGTTAAAATGGCATATTTGTCACAATTTGCAAATAGTTGGAAACATTGGGGATATTGTAAGTACTCAACTGAACAAAATACATAACACAGGCTCAGTGGTTTTTGGATATTTTACTGCAGAAATCTTACATATTGCAGCTTTTAAAATATATATGTCTTAACAATCACCTTCTATAGATTTTTAGTACCACCAGTAAGTAGGAAACTGACAATGACATCATTCACGATACATTCCAGTTACATCGCGACAAAGACTCTGATTGGTGGAGCTCGCTTCAGGGTTAGAATTAGTATTGACTTTTCAAAACCTAAATTGAAATCACTTTTACCGAACCATATTTAATCACTTAGCAGCGTCTTGAAAGTTTATACAGGAATGTTATTGGTAAAAGTCAATTTCTCTATAGAATTTGATTTTGACTTCCAGAACCCGACTGGTGCTCTCTAGTTGTCAACAGATTGCAATTGTTAATATGTAGTTCTCATCCTCTAACCTGACTCACCTCTTCATAGCGTGTCTTTGTGATACTGATCCATGACTTGATGGTGATGACAGAGTCAGGGTGACAGGAGGACAGAATCTCTTCACCCAGTTTGCCAATGTTCTCTAGCGCCATCTGCTGGTCATTCAAGGAACTCATTGACTCCTGCAGATCGGAGACACAAACATGCAACATTGGCATGGCACTATTTATACAAGAGTAAACAGCCAGTAGATGTTATTAATACATTTATACTTAATAGAAAGAGTAGCAGATACTATTTGAACCTCAGTGTGTTGTAGTAAATAATAAAACAGTATGTAACAGCAACAACATATATATTATACGGTACATATGTATAATCAATGTGTATGATTATATATATTAAAATCATAATTCATGCTGCCTAATTGGGATATTCTAACCTGTTATCAAATACCTGTTTGGTACTTAATTTCCACTTTTCACATATTTTCTTAATAAATAAACACTTCTCTGAGCTGATATGCGAAAAGGGAGAAGAATGAGTTTGGAAAAAAGCGGATTGGAACTTGGGTTGGTCACGTCATGCCATTGCTTCTGTTATCAGCAGGGTTTCTTGTCATTTTTTGTGGGAGGAGTTTGTTTAAAGAGCCTCTGCCAACATTTTTGCACTTGGTGAAATTAGACACTTAGAACTTTCTGGAGTAATAAGTGGGTCCATGTCCACCATACCTGATGACATGTGCGAAATGCCAGAAGAGCCTCCTCCTCCTCAGGCAGCACTCCGTACTTCAGAACCCTCTCAACATCCGAAAGATGATCCAGGAACGAATGAACCATCCCGTCAAACTCTTCCGCCTGACGACAACAGAGGTACGTGGTTGAGATAATGTTGAGATAATCTTTTTTTTTGGATGCATTAAACTGATCAAAAGTGACAGTAAAGGCATTTATAATGTTACAAAATATTTCTATTTCAAATAAATGCTGTTCTTTTGAACTTCACCAAAGAATCCTGAAAAATTAAATGTCACAGTTTCCACAAAAATGTTGAGCAAAAACTGTTTTCAACATCAGCAAATCAGCATATTAGAATGATTTCTGCATCACGGGAATAAATTACATTTTAAAATATATTCAAATAGAAAACAGCTATTTAAAATTTTTAATATTATTTCACAATATTACTGTATTTTTGATCAAATATATCCTGTTGAGATAATAAGACATACAGTATAGTGTTATTTATATATATGTTTTTGTATTTTTTTAAATATGAAAACTTACTTAGTTTTTATAAATTTTTATGGTAACACTTTATTCTGATTCTACTACATTCTACTAACTATTAGTAACTTTTCAACTACATGTCAACTAGCAGTCATTAGAGTATTAGTAGACTGTTAAAAATAAAGGTTCTTACATCCATGGAACCTTTCCATTGGACAAAAGGTTCTTTAGATGATAAAAATGTTCTTCACACTGGAACCAAAAATGGTTCTTCTATGGCATCACTTCAAAAAAACTCTTTTGGAAGCTTTATTTTTAAGAGTGAATATCTGCGAACACTTTTTTTGATGCTCCCAACAGACACTCTACTGACTATATAAGTAACTTTGTAACTACATGTTAATTTGTACTACTAACTCAAACCATAACCTAACAGTCTACTAATACTTTAATGAGAGTTAGTGGACATGTTGAAAAATTTAAAAGGATGGCTAAAGTGAACCATTGAAATAAAGCGCAACAATTTTAGTTTTAGTAATTCAAATTCATTATTTAATTTCCATTTTTATTTATTAGTTTTAGTTAAAGTTAATGATAAAGTGAAAGTGACCCGTACTCGAAATTTGTGCTCTGCATTTATCCCACCCAAGTGCACACACACACACACACACACACACACACACACACACACAGAGCAGTGAGCAGTTATTGGGACAGCAATTAGGGGTTAGGTGTCTTGCTCAAGGGCACTTTAGTCATGGTATTGAAGGTGAAGAGAGAGCTGTTCATTCACAATCCCCACTTTCAATTCCTGCCGGAGTGGGAATCGAACCAGCAACCTTCAGGTTACAAGCCCAACTCCTTCACCATTTTTGCAATTGTGACTACCCCAACACAACAACACTATAGTACCTGGCTACTCAGTGAAGTCTCAGTGAAACGTATAGTGTAAATATAACTTTTTGATCGAAGGTTCCATGATTATCATACAATACAGCGCCGGTACCTGCTGAAGTGCCGCCTCTAGTCGAGCCTGTCTGGACACAGAGAGTTTGCACACGGCCTCCCAGCGGCCTTCCAGCTCCTCCATTTGCTCTTGCAACCAGTGGGCATCGGCCGTGCTGCTCCGTGTCAGATCCCTGACCGAACGCTTCAGTGTCCGGATACAGCTAGCTCGCTTCCCGAGCTCACGCTGGAACACCTGCAGTCACAGAGAAGGTGCAGTGGTCACCTAGCAGCTGAGACCTGAAGTGTACACTCTCAAATAAATCAAATAAACAGGAAAGATGTGAGGACACACAATGTTTTCAAGTTCACCAACGTTAATCTATTAACTCCCCTGACCGCTTTGTCGGGCAAAATGGCGGATTCGGGGTTATGATTGGTTAGATCGCCTGTCAATCAAACTGCCGGCGAAGGGTCAATTTTAATTTGAATCTTTTATGCCAAAAAGGTTCTATTTATGGATAAATGTCTTAAATGATTGCTTAATACTTTCATGTTTAATGGGTTATTTCATTTTTTTTCTACTGACAAAGTATGTTTAGAAGAAAACTTTTTCAAAATAAAAAATGAATTAATTAAAATGTACAAAACCCTGTAAGGCACTATATAGAACCTTTTCTTCTAGGAGTTTCATGAAGTAATATATGCTGAGATGTACCTTGTGCTTGTCAATCAGATAGCTGACCAGGTCTTTTTCACCACAGACAGGCACATCTTCAGCCAGCTGTGGCTCTGCCCTGTACAGCCAGTCATTAAGAGCCTGGAGAGCGTCAGTGAAACGCCCTGAAAACAGCAGAGCCTCTTCCAGCTTGTGTTGCCTTGGGAAAAAAAAAAAAACACAATTTAGAGTTCAAAAAATATCCTCAAATCACTACAGATCAGTCACATCAGACTCACCTCTCACTGGACTTCCCGGTGATAGTATCCCATGAATCTCTGAGCTCGGACACCATGTTTTCCAGGTGCTGTGTGTCTTCAGGGCCCTGCGCTTTCTCCTGAAGTGAGCGGCCACACTTCAGACAAGACTCATACATGGGCCGCTTCGAGCGGAGAAGTTTCTGGAACTCCTGAAAATATACAAATTCACTTCATAAATGATCCATCGTGAAAAATGCGGTATCCAATTTCGGTAACGCTTTATTTCAATAATCCATTATAGATAACAAAATTGCAAAATTTTGAGAGTTGCAAAATCAGATTACTTTGTATCAAGTAACGAGTAAGGAAACGGATTAATTTTAAATTTACATCATATCTGAATTACTTTTTCCAAACAAGTAACGCATTACTTTTAAAAGTAACTTTCCCAAACTCTGTCTATAAGTAACTTTGCAACTACTGTACGTCAACTTATTCTACTAACTCAACCCTAACCTAACAGTCTACTAATACTCAAATGAGAGTTAGTTGGCATGTAGTTGCAAAGTTACATATAGTTAGTAGAATGTCTAAAGTGGACTATCGAAATAAAGTGTAACCCCAATTTTTTCTTGCCATCATCAATATTTTCAATGGCCGTTTTTGTATTTGTTAGAAATATTCGTGTTTTTATTTAAATGTTGATTTCTTTTGTTCATTAAATATTATTCCTTTATAAAAAGAACATTTGCGACAAGCTGGAAATTACACAGCTCCGTAAAACACTCATCAACACTTTTGCAATTGCACTGCAAAACATTATTTGTAGTTTCCGTTCCATTCTTGTTTTTCGAACACATTCTGACAGATACTTCCAAGACTACCAAAATAATTTTTCCTAATTACAATAGAACATATATCAAAGTAAACCAAACTTTGCATGGCTAAATAAATAAATAAAATTACTGACAGCTGACCCGAAACACTCTCACACTGGCCTTGGACTCTCCTTGTTCAGTCCTGAGATGTGAAGTACCTTTTGTTCAGTAAGCTGTTGTTTGATCTCTTCCTGTGACACAGCGATCTCTTTGTGTGTATCCAGTGTCTGTTCAACCTCCGTCATCCAGTCCACCAGCAAGTGCCATGATTCATTGAACTGTGGAAGTGAAAAGCAAAAAAGTTTAGTGCTTGCCAGATGATTTCCTGGATACTTTGAACTAACTCCACATGCGAAGTGAATACCTGTTTTGCATGTCTTTTGACGTCCTCGAGCAGTTTCCCCCTCTCTGCGGTGTGCTGGAAGAGTTTCTTGAATCGGTCCTGTACGGTCATGATCAGGTTCTGCACTACATCGCAGTCTTCCTTCCTGCTGAGCTCGGACAGACGTGTGGCAGCAATCTCCACGTTCGTCTTGCTCTCTCCGTAAGACTGCACCTCACCTACCAGCATCTACAAACAAGATGACTAAATCACACAAGCACGTACACCACCACATGCACACACTAATCCAGGTGCAGATGCGCATACCCTGTGCTCCTGAAGCTGTGAGCAGATGGTGTCCAGGATGAAGCTGGGTGCAGTAAGAGTGTTTATGGTCTCCTCACACTTGGCCATTTTGGTCAGCAGGTCTTGGACGTTACTGTTAAACTCCTTTGCAAGACCAAGTCCCTCTGTTAATTTTGCCTAAAAAACCAACAACAAAAACGTTAAAAACTTATTTAGTAGAGTGCTGGACTCTTGCATTGCATTGATCTTGACCAAAAATTGATGCACCTCTTGATGGAAATAACATCACAACATTTATTTCCATCAAGACGTGCATCATTTTTCTGCACCAAGATCTTGTGTTGACAATGCAAGAGTCAAGCACTCTGTAAAGTCTCCTCCAGCACATCCCAAAGACTTTCAATGAATTTAAGGTCTGGACTCAGAGGTGCAAAATTCATGTGTGAAAATGATTCTTCATGCTGACTCCTAACCATTCTTTCACAATTTGAGCCTGATGAGTCTTGACATTGTCATTTTGGAATATGGCCATGATACATCTTCCTACATGGTTGATTAAGAAACGAAAACTACACATTCCATCAGTTGACCGTTCGCAAAGACCCGCCCCCTTTAGTTACTGTTGCTATGTCCGACAAGTCATGCGCTCACACGCCACACATCATGTTCTCACGGAGTGAAAAATACATCCAAGAGGACACTAACAACGCTTCAACAGACAAGACAGAGCAGGTTACTTTTGATATGAAACAGTTTCATAATAAATATATCGTCATTTTCTTAAGAAGTTTAATCAATAAATAGCGTATAGTGTTTCTTTAATGTTTCGTGACAGATCCTTCAAGTGTCTCGTGAACCGATCATCTCTTCATACTAGTTCATTTATAGCATGACGTGAGTCATCTTTCAAGTTCACCAACGTTAATCTATTAACTCCCCTGACTGCTTTGTCGGACAAAATGGTGGATTCGGGGTTATGATTGGTCAGATCGCCTGTCAATCAAACTGTCAGTGAAAGGTTAATTAGGGTTAGAAGTACTGTTCCCAAGAGAGAGAGAGAGAGAGAGAGAGACTGAGACAAAGAGAGAGAGAGAGAGAGAGAGAGAGAGAGAGAGAGAGAGAGAGAGAGAGAGAGACTTTTGAATGGCTAGAAATTGATTTTTTTAATTGTTTAAGTTGGAAATTAAACTCTCAAAACCACACGTGGTACTATGTTGTAAAGTCTGTAGATATAGGTGGCTATAATTATGCAGAATATACTGTCATCACCTTTCTTTCTTGCATTTTAGCATAGACAGTGCTCCATTTCTGCTCCAGTATGCATAAGCTATGCTCCGTGCTGGAGCCTCGGGCCACCTCACTGCCCTCCAGCATCCTGTGGATGGCGTTGCGAACATTTGTGTAGGCGTGCATTTTAGAATCCATCTCATTACACAAATCCTGTAGCACAAGACAGAAACCAGTCAGGCTTCAATAAAGGATCATGTTTTATAAAACACAGTTTTCACGGTTAACACGCCAAAAATTCAGCAAGCACAATAAAAGTCATCATTACCAAATGAGTGTTTAGTCTCTCACTGGCAGAGTCTGGCATACCCCACACTGTCTTACTGGATGACAGCCTCAAGTCTGTGTGTTCCAGCCACTGCAGGAGATCTTGGATCTCCATGGTTACGTCTTGAACCTGAAATCCAGTTATAATTGTTGGGTTTAATACACTGCAAATTGGCAATGAATTATCCAAAAGTTCTGCTTTAACTTGAACTTATACCTTGAGTGTGTGTGGATATATATATATATATATATATATATATATATATATACATATATATATATTGTTTATTATGTTCACATTTTATCACGATTATCATGATTGATCTATTTGACAGCACTAATATATATATATATATATATATTACTATATATATTAAATGTTTGGGGGGGGGTCTGTTTGGTTACATTCTTACAAATATCCTCCTTTATGTTCAGCAGAACAAACAAATTCATACAGGTTTGGAAAAACTTGAGGGCGAGTAAACGATGGCAGAATTTTCATTTTTGGGTGAACTATCACTTTAAGGGTTATGCAAATTGAGAAAAGTAGAATGGGACAATGGGACTGCGACTGACTCAACTAAAGACCTTGTTTTAAATAACTGTGTAATCAGGTTCATTTGTTGCTGTTTGTGGTCACCTGACTGAGGTTATTTTCCAGCTCTAGCTGTCTGCGCTCTGTCTCGCAGCGCACAAATTCCCAGCGTTCATTCAGCTGTTCCAGACGAGTCTGCAGCACATGTGAACTGTCTCCCGCCCCAGACTCCATCAGATTTCTGCCGGCCTGGTTCAGAGAGTCGACCGTGTGTACATGGGACATTACATCATTCCGCAGAACCTAGATGCACACGACAACAATCAGAGTGAGTCATTCAACGACTGATACTACGAGCATGCCACAGAGACTTAAAGTTTGTGTTCATACCTTGTGTTTGGCAAGCTCGATCTCACAGGTCTGCAGGTCAATGCTGATTGGCTGAGAAGCCTGCAGCAGGTCAGCCGTGTGGGAGAGCCAGGCGTGCAACTCATCAAGAGTGTTCTGGAACTGACCCAAGCCCAGTAGTGCACACTCCAACTGGTGCTGCTCAAAAAAAAAAAAACACATTGTGCCAATGGATTATTGCTATAATGAAACAATTTTTGTTTAACTTAGCTAAGATCTTACCTGTCTGCTGACTGTCACTGACTCCAGGTTGTCCCACCGCTGACGGAAGTCGCACAGTGGAGAGATGGACCCAGGCCTCTCAGTACCCGGGGAAAGACGGCACACAAAGCGATGGTTCAGACTCTCTATCTCAATCTTCTTCTGATAAAGCTCCCGCTTAAATTCCTGACAGGAGAGGTGATGACACCATCACAAAAACTATAATGTAATTGATAATTCATTCATGACACAATTTTCACTTTCTAAAGGTGAGTTGTTTGTTTGGTCTCACCTTCAGGTCACATAGCTGCTCTTTAACTGATCCCAGGTCAGATCCCACTGAGAACTCCTCAGTGGATTTTAACTCCACAGATTTCAGCCACTCGAAGAGTCCCTTCAAAAGAAGGACTTATTTTTAAACCTGCTTTTTTCTAATGTTCTCTTTAACCACACTAAAATAGATCAACCTAAATCCACATTTTGTCAGTTTCTTTTTATTCTTTTAGCAACGTTTCCATCCAAAGTTCCTAATTTAACTTATGCTCAAAATTGGAATATCGCATAAAACATTTGCGAATAAAGCAGCCTTTCCATACAGTGAGTCTAAGAGACTCACTTCTTGATAAACTGGCACTAAATATCACTAAGAATATTAGCGATAATAATTAAAAACTTTTTTTCTCAGAATTGCGAGATAAAAACTCACAATGCGGACTTTTTTTTCTTACAATTCTGACTTCTTTTCCCTTATAAATTTGCAATTGCTAGTTATAAAATCCAGTTCTGAGGGGGAAAAAAGACTTTTATCTCACAATTGCAATTCTGATTTTATAACTCATTTGCAGAAGATATATCTCACAACTCAGACTTTATAATTTTATGACTCACAAGTGTGAGTTTATATCATGCAATTCTGAGAAAAAAATACCCTTTTCATTTTTTATTCAGTGGCGGAAAAAGCTTCCTCAAAAATGCGCATAACAATGGGTGAATGAAAACAGCTAATTTCTCACAAAGACAGCACATCCAACAAGAAAATTCACTGAAATAAACGGACTTTCCAATTTCTCTATTGCTAGCTTTGGTCTTCCTCAGAAGGGCGTCCAAAAGTCCTGCCAACTGGCAGGAAATTGGCCAGTCGGTCAGAGACTCATCACTACAACCACATGGAGGCATGAATACTGAAATACTATAGTATATCTATATATATACTGATACTGTAGACAGAGACCTACCACTGCAGGAGACAAGATAGAAAAGGAATGGACAGACCATTCTTTGTGATTGTTTAAATGTTTTCTAAGTACAGCAACATTATGACTGTCTTGAATATCAAGAGTTGAGATTTGTTTATTATGGCTAACTCACCTGCATACTGTCCTGATAATGGAGAGCCATTCGTAAACATTCTTCTAACTTACTGTTGCAATTTGTCCATATCTTACTGAGATTGTTCCATGTGCCATAAAGCTGTGGAGAAAGACGGCTGGGTAGTGAAATTTGAATAATTAACTGTATGATGTACAACAATTCTATGGGGTTTAGTATCATTTCAGTTTCAAATACGAACCTCATCCAAACATTTGGTGACCTCTGGTTTGTCTGTATCACCACAAGCTGACATGAGTTCCATTCCCAGAATTCCAAGTGTGTCCAGGTCACCTTGCAGAGAATCAATGTCTTCCCTGAGAGTCTGAGAAGGCAGGATATGAAAATTTGGATGGTATGAGCCAAAGAGTTTCTTCAAAATTCTTTGATGAATTTCAGGAGACAATGAGGGAACATCCTTAAAGACTCTTTCGGAAGCTAGTCCCATGCATGTGATGTACTGCTAAGGTAATGTGGGCTAGGAGCTGTGCGTGTAAACCTCCCTGCCCTGGCCTCAACAGGCACGCTAGTGACTGACGCTACAGACTGCGGTCTTTAGCGTCCTTGTTAGCGTGCATGCCTTCCAATGCCGCTTGGAGCGGAATCCTGGTTAGACTACTATAGCAAGACTAGCAATATTACACTGGTAAACCAGCTTTTTCAGCTTTTCTAGTTCACTAGCTGGACCACCTCCAAACCAGCAAAGTCCAACCTGGACCAGCCTGGAGCTGTGTAGGGAAACATTGACTACAGTATTATTTTTGTACCATACCTGCATGGTCTCCAGGCTCTGCCGGATGGTTTCTGAATCTGTTCGACTGGAATTGAGGTCCAGAACAGCTTGTTGGGCATCATTCAGTCCAGCTGTCATGTCACTCACATCATTCCAGAACCTGACTGCCAGATCAAGGAGGTTGAGAAGCCACTTCTCCTTCTCTTGAGCTTGTCTTTGAGCCTCTTCCCAGTGGCTTGTTAGACTGCAAACCCGGTCTTGAATAGCTGAAATTGGAAAGGGATTTACCAATATTATCATAGAGAGACCATGCTTTGGAACAATAGCGCTCATGACATGCTTCATAATGTGTATCGTTTAATGCTGTATGTACCACGAGATCACGTACCTGTGCCAATGGAACTGTCCCCAACAGCCCCTGTGTTGGTCAGGAGCTCCTGAGCCTGTGTCCTCACACTGCTGAGATCCAGATCCAATTTGGAGAGTTCAGACAGTGTGTGCTTATTGTCTTGTAGCTGTTCCTTAATTCGTGGTGTGAGGCCTTGAAGAGCCATTGAGGCCTGCAGGTGACTACGCAGACGCTCCAGTCTCTCGCCAATCAGAGTCATCCTCTCATTCAGCTAACAGGGAAATACAAAGTGGGCTAACATTTATATTGCTAAAATGTGGCAATAATGTCTTTCTATACCTCTTTAGCAACACATGGATTCTGGAAAACATGTTATATTAATAACAGAATGGCATGGCACTAGCAATGTCAAGGTCATGGGTTTGATTCCCAGGAAAAGTGATACAATGTATACACTAAACACAATATATGTCACTCTGGAAACTGTCTGCTAAAATGCATAAATGTACCTAACATAAAAGTCTACATGTGGATCTAGCTAGCATAAAGTGAACATGTACAGGTATGTCACCTGTGTATAACGGGGTAGAGACTCCTCCAGAACTCCAGCAGCTTCTCGAACCCTGTCTCTGATGGAGAGATGCTGCTCTTCAGCGTCTCTGGCTTTCTGGCAGAACTCCTGTCCCTGAGCTGCATTCATGTCTGACAGACGCTGGGCCAGCATGATTAGCCGTGCTATCAGTGGTTTATGCTCTGCTATGGACTCCCTGATCCCCTGTTTGGAAGTAATGGAGCACCATGACCAACTGTTGACCTTTGTATTGCTTTATCTGAAACTACTTCTTAAGCTGAATGACATTACGAAGTTAAATAATTTTCAAATGAACAGTGTGAGCATTCCAATGTGTTTAAGCTAAACATAGGAATCTATTGTTAATGCCTTTCTCTGAAGATGCAGGTTGTTTCGTACCTGTAAGAGGTCCTGTTGTTCTCGGAAAGCCTCGTAGCTGATGGTGTTCAGGGTAAACTGACCAATAAGGGTTTTAGTTTCCTGTAACCATGGTAACACTTCAGCGTAGCCCTCTGAGAACTGACATAAGAGCGACTGAGCATGCTCCAGCTGAAGCACAACATGGGAATTAGTGGCAGTAGTGACCTGACACTGCTCCTGTAAGGTGCCTAGGGATGACTTTGGAGACAAAAAAAATAGTATATATATATGTAACACAGAGTAGTATTTTGTCCATGTGTTGAAATATTTAAAAAGAATGAACAGTAACTTACCTGGAGTCCCAGCGTCTCCCCATCCTCAGTGTAGGCCTGCAGGAGTTCCAAGATCTTCATCATTTTCTCAATGTTAAACTTATGCTGCAGAATCTCTACAGCAAGTATCTGCAGAACAACAGACATCACATTAATCATTTTGAAGAAATTTGAACATTTCTAGTATATATACAGAAAAAGATCTTGATTAAAAATGTGCTAAAACTCACTTTCTGCTCATTGAGCTGGGATGCAATGATGTCTGGGTCTAGATTAATGGCTCTGAGCTCCTCCAGTGCCAGTGAGGTGTCTCTAAACCAAACCATCTCTTTCTCAACAGCTTGCTCTAACTGATTAAAGAAAAACCGATTCATTTAGCAGCTGCTTTTATCCAAAGTGACATAGAGTACTCTTCAAGCAACCTATGTTCAGATGAACGTTCTGGTTGTCAGCCCTTGGCTTTCAGCCACAACACCCAGTGATGCACTACAGTGCCATGCCACAGTGGCGACCAGAACGACGCGATTAGATTATGACATGGCCAAATTGAGGACAAAGCAATTTTCCATGCGTCTCTTACCTTCTGCCTCTCAGCAGAACACAAGACTGTGTCCCCAGTCTGACTCTGGGAAGCAGGAACCAGCAGCTCTCTCTCAATACGACCCAGCCACAGGTGGAGGTCTTCCTGACTGGAGGTACATCGACTAGACGCTTCTAGAGCCTGTTCCAGCCTCTGCAGGACATCAGCACTGCCCAAACTCATCACTGAGTACCTGATACGTAGACTGTCTACTCGCTCCTGCACCAGCTGGGTTTCCTCTTCTTTAGAAGAGCATGTGAAAGACAATACATGTTTAAAAAATGTTCTTGTCGGTATTGTACAAAGTTCTGTTTATTCAATGAAATAAAAGAAATGGCAGGAAGCACCACCTGAAATCACTTCCATGAGCTCATGAGCACATTGTTGAAGTCTCCCCAGGTCGACACTCTTAGATTTGATCTCTTCCATGACTGCCTAAAATGTGATATTGAAATGTTATTTCTTTCCACGTTAGCGTTGTGTAATATGCAAATTTATTAATGAAGAACAAAACATTTTGCATTGTTTTGCTAACCTTGGCCTGTGCTGTGGCTTCTTGCAGATGAAGCATCCCTCTTTCAGCAGAACGGAGCTCGGCTAAGTCCTGATCCACAGATATGAGCCATTGCTGAAGTCTCTCGGTCCTCTCCAGGAGTAGCTCAGCCCTTGGCAGAATGACCTCCAGAATCCTGTGTCTGTCAAAACAACTTGCATTCCTTCACTGCTTTCTATATGTGTGCACCTTTACAAATAATCAGATGGGGTAAAGAGTATAAGAATATTTGGTGGGCTGTACAAGGGGGGGGGGCTCCGAGGTCAGAATTTGGCCCAAACCCAGAGTACTCCCCCCTATTGCTGGCTGGGATAGGAACAATCAAGAGTGAGGAGCTGGGATGGTGCAGGGATGCTGGAAACTGTCGTGGGATGGAGGTAAGTTGGCTATATACAGGCCTCCTCTTGTGTTGGTAGATTACTTGAAAATGTTCCTCCTGAACTTTATTAATAAAACATCATTTTGTGAGTGTTACTTTGCATTGACGTTGCATTTCTGATGCAATCAGAGTTTTAAGAAATACTACCCATATTGACCTCACCTATCCTCTCTGTGGCCAGGGATATTAAGAATTTCAGATTTACTAAGCCAAAGCATCATGTAAAAAATGTTCTGGCTGGTTGTTTTATATGTCATTCAGACAGACCCATCTAAGGGGATGGTTCTGGACCAAAGTAAGCTGCAGTGTGGACCAGATGTACCTGCTGTTGGCGGCCTGAAGTAGAGCCTCCCACTTGAGTTTGAGCTGTGAGAGCTGCACTTTGGTCTTTTCACTGTCATTTCCCTGAAGCTCTTCTGCCAGGTGTGGACCCTCCTGAATCATGGTCTCTATACTGGGTCTTCTGTCCTCTAGGAGGCGCTGTAAGAGCTACAGGACAAGAAATGTTTGGAAAAATTATATGTTTCCTTCAAAACCAAGAGTTTACACTGCTTAGACAAAAAAAAAAAAAAAATTGGATTCTTTGGGATGTGCTGGAGTAGACTTTACAGAGTGCTTGAGTATTACATTGTCAACACAAGATCTTGACCAAAAATTGATGCTCCTCTTGATGGAAAAAACATCTCAACATTTATTTGTGATAGGAAACTACACAGTCCATCAATTAGGGTTAAAACGTATAACATACTAGAAGCATATAATCATAGCAATAATGATCCAGTCACCGACTTTTAAGTATTTGCCTATTTAAATCCAAACAACAACTTTTTTTTTTTTTTTTTTGGCCGGGCAGTGTATATATGAATGTATTGTTTGCTTGTTTGTTTATACAGCAGTAACTGATTTTTGAACATACCTTCTGCTCTTGCAGTTGGGCTTTCACTACCTTGAACTCTGAGGATGGTGGTTTTTGATTGGCTGTCAGCTCCTCAATCTCACAGACCCAAGTCATCAGTGTTTCCAGATTTTGCTGAAATGTCAATGGATCCCTTAACTCATCTTTCAGAGCCAAAGCACTTCTGCCATCCTTAACAAAAGACCAAGCAAAATGCTAAAAATTCAACAAAAGAAACTTAAGATATACTAACTTAAGAAAATCATTGAACTGTACCTTCCATTGATTTACACTTGATTCCTGGTCTGAACTTGACTGACCATCACTCTGAAGCTGTAAATCACAACAATTTATTTAATTGTAAAATAAACAACTGGTGAACAGAGTGGATACACTGACCGCAAAATCAATTAAATGAAAATGGTAAATGAAGACAGAAAATAAAATAAAAGCTCGATGAAGAACCTTAGTCTGATTTGTTATCATTATTATAAATTGAATAACCTCTGCAAGTTCCTCAGCAGCTCCAGTAAGGACTCTAACAGTTCTGGTGACAATAGGGTCACCTCCTTTCCCCCCAGGAGGATACTCTGTCACCTCAACAATCTCTGTCACAATTGTCTCTGTCACCTCTGTGACTTCAGTGACCTCTCGAGTGTTCAGAGGCTTCCAGGACCAGGGACTTCCAGAATCCTTTCTCTGCAGGCTCGCTCTTCTGTCCACGGATCCACACTGACTGAGGGGAGATCTTCTGTACTCTGGAATATTAGACCTTCTGGGCAAAGACCCATTGCGTGGTGTTTTTACTGGGGACGGAGTGCTTCGCCAAGCATTGTCCAGAGTGCTGGTAGTGGTAACAGTAGGGGCTGGGGAACTCCTCTGCTTGTCCGGTGTTGGAGTTTGCCGAAGAACATCTTCCACATCCTCTTTCGTTTTCTCTTCTTTAGGAGGCTCCGGGAGTGGCCATTCTCTCCGTTGCTGGTAGCACTCTTTCAAGACGCTCTCATCTGACTTAACTTGTTTGGATTTTTGTCCCAAACAGCTAGGTCTGCTAATGAGGTTACCCATGATTCTTCAACTCACAGGTTAATCGGGTCCCTTTGCCATACATACAGCCGTCACCTAAACTACCTACAACACAAGGAAGGTCAAAGTGAGAAGATACTCTTCTTAAACAGCAAAAACACATCTACCCCTTCAAGGAAATGGTATTAGTTTGCATCCAGCTCCGACAAAGACCACTAAGTTTAAATCTCAATTAGATTCCTTGCCGTCCTACAAAGGACAGTCTTTTACCACTTTCATTCCAACTAACACCACCATCGTTATTTATACAGCAGAAAGGATAACACTTGACTGAGGCTCTGTCCTGAGCAAGAGGGGCCAGATTACTGCTAGAAAACTACAACATGGACACAGAATTGCTAGTACTGGCCATACAAATGCAAGTGACAAGCCTGTTTATGAGGGCAGTCTCCTCCGGGATACCCACGGTTCCTCCTGGCAGCCACAGCCACTGTCCTCTGCCAAGACTGTCCCCGGGATGGCCCTGGGAAACTATTTAGCTCCTGATCAAATATGACAGGCATGGAAATGCTGCTTCATTTCATTGCCACAAAAGAACGAACAGTGTTTTTTTAGTGCACGTGTTCATGGTTTACTTGGAAACACAGACCACATGCCTGTGGGGCAGGACAGGGATGAATACGGAGACCTAGAACCAGTCTAGCCTGCACAGACATTTCTGCAGAAACGCAATCGAACACTATTTGATTGAGTAGATATTGAAATCTCTGACATTGGTGTCTGCACAGTTGAGATCTCTATTGAAACTATAGGAGACTATGTATGTTTACTATGGTCTCTCTTTCAGGAAAAAAAGCCATTTAAACTAAATGGTTCAAAACTTGTTCTTATACATAAATTCGTAAACTTTTTTGAAGCTATAGTATATAACTTTTGGCTCTTTAAGTACACGTTACTTGTGGAGGATCAGTGTTTTGGTCATTGCGTGAGTTGTGCTTCGGCTCTGCTGTTCTGTCCAGATGAATCTGATGGCTTGAGATCCAGCACTGCATCCATGGGTACAAATGATCGCCTTATCAGTGTAAATACCATTAACAACATCAAAACATTTCCATTAGACATCTGAAAAATATGTCTTGTGAGAATTCAAGTAGCGTATATGCCATTGTTGTTTTGATTTGTTGAGATCAACAGGTTTAAAAATGGTGGAAGCTATTACTTGACGAGGCTATTTATAGGCAAATAGACCAAAGTGATGACGGATTTAGAAATCGCCATTGTTACAAACATAAACATTGTTTTGTGAACCAATTCAATGCACAGCGAATGTGATCAACGGTGTTGATTCGTGTTTTATTACACTGACGCTTTCTCGTTTGCTTACAAATTCTTTTAGGTTCGGTTGTTGTGGCTTCAAGCTACTTCCACTGCTTATACTGTAGTAGTAACATCTTGACCCTCTTTCCTTTATTTACGGATATGCATTTACATTTATTCATTTGGCAGGCGCTTTTTCCCAAAGTGAATTACAAGGGGAGCAATTAGGTGTCTTCCTCGAGGGCACTTTAGTCATGGTATCGATGGAGAGAGTGCTGTTCATTCACAATCCCCACCTTCAATTCCTGCCAGCGTGGGAATCGAACCCAGTCAGGTTACAAACCCGACTCCCTCACCATTAGGCCACGACTACCGTAAACCGCATACTGTGTGCGGATGAAGTATGCAGTTTCTCTGGAAATCTGACAACTCTAAAATATAGATAATTATTATAAGCTTACTACAGTGATTTAGGGTAAGTCAAAACATTGTTTGGAAGACAGTTTTAGAATGTACTTTCTCGTTATTTAAATTTTGTTGCATAGTGTAGCTTTAAAGAATGCAACAGCGTTTTGTCCTTTGAGCTGGAAAGCTCAATAAGCTGGACAGTTTTGTTTGTGTGGATAATACAGAGCTTCATTGAGTGCAGATAAGAGTGTATGTTAATTGACACAGGTGATCTGGGTCAGTCCAGGTCATTGTGGTTCACTGCATGCTAATGACGGGTGCTGAGGGAACTGGCTCCAGACACCAGACAGACTCAGTGTTTCTAGATCACTGGAGCAGAAGACTTAGTATATCAGCCCACATTCTAGCAGGGTGGATTAACTTGTATAATGTGCGAATTGACATTGCGAACATGTGACAGGAAATACTGTAATGATGAGTTTAATGCTCTGGATATAGAATAAATATTGGTTTAGCCTCCTTTTTCTTTACTTCTTCCCCTACCTTGAATGTAAAGTGTGAGTAACTGAGTTTATGTTGATTTGAATAGTTCAGGGCTGGGAGGAAGGATTTACTTTGAGACGATCTGTAATTTTTTTCGATTCAATGAATGTACAGTTATGTTTTGTCTTCTTAAATACCAATAAAAATATTGGCAGTAAAAATTATGGAGCTAAACAATAAAGATACTTCTAATAACAAACTCTGATTAATGAATCAATAAGTAATAGTAAACTATTTTTTCGTTCCTCACAGAGGAGAACTACTATATACAAGTTCATAATTAATGTGAACAATGCATAAAGTGTAATTAATTCTAACGTGAAGATTGTAGTTACCCACTAGTACTGACTCAATTGTCACAACATCCTTCGAAAGCAAGTACTAATTATTTGGAACAGTATGTGAAAAGTATGAAAACTCCCTAATAATGACAGACATCATTGCAAGCATTTAATGTTTTTGTATAGTTTTGGGTAGTAATTACTTCTGATGGATTTGGTAATACTTGAGTCATTACTAGTGGTAGTATTAACACACTGTTCCTTTAGAAGGAGTAACACTTGAGTCAACGAAAACCTCCAAAGCTTACAATCATTTCAGTCAATATTAAGGAGTTCTCATGCTTTTCACTTTAGAATATTGATCCAAATAATTAGTAAATCCTTCTGAAGGATTTGGTAATACTTGAGTCATTACAAGTGGGTTACTATGATCTTCCCTTTAGAATTAATTATACATTATTCACATTAATTATGAACCTGTGTATAGTAGTCCTCCTGGACGTATGAAAAATGGTAGATAATAGCTAATAGTGAACTACCTCATTCAACTAAGCGCTACTACTTAGTAATTTGTTTCTTATTAGTTAATAGTAGTAACTAAAATGTTAATAATGCATTACTCCGGTGTAATTATTCATTAATAACAATAGGGTATTCTAAAGTGTTACCCATTTTTTCATTAATGAGCACATAAAGCCATAAAATCTATATGCAGTCAGTACGAACAATATCACCATCGACAAATGGTCTTCTTCAAATTAACTTTAATTATATTAACTCACTCCATCCATCTCATGCCCAGCCTCGATGGTTTACACAAGGAGGATGGGATGGAAATAGTCACTGATGTAAGCGCAGTGACATCACAACCGTTTGAATGTGAAGATTTACATTTATTTATTTATGACTGTTTCAATAGGGTTAGAGGGAAAACAACTTTTTACATCTCAGTGCTGAATGTTTCAATAGAGGTTATGCCATATTTTACATCTCAATGAGGCGATTCACTGCATGCTCAAAAGGCCATCAACGGACCATTGAAGTTTTGCTGGTTAAATGTTGATGTTGATGATGTGCCTGGTCAATGCCTTAACGAATTAAAAGAATCATCTAAAGCTTGTGATAAATGATACTGATTGATTCTCCTTTGCATGTTTATCAAGCCTTATCTAAACCAACCTCCCACTTAACCCAAGTATGCCATAGTCTTTGATTTAAGACCACCCTGTGGAGCCTCTCAATATTGATTTATGAGGCCAGTCACAGACTGACCTCCCAGTGAGCTAGATTAACCCCTGTGATGGACAGCTTTGTGCATCAACAATCCATGAAGCAAGATTAATTAAGTCTCAGCTCAAACTGAAAGATTCTTCTGTCATATTCTAATTAATGATATATGTTAAATAAATACAAGGGACAGAAATGCTCCACTAAACCAATGGGAGCGGGTTCTCCCAGAGAGCACCCTGACAATACCCTTTCCTAATCTGACCTCAATATGGCAGACAGACGGTGTATACTGGTGTCATGCCATGTTCTGCCGGTGGATTAGCCCGTATCCAGAGCAGTGAGAGTGCTGGCTCTCTTGGGATGTACTTATGTGTTTTTATGGATTTCCTACTAATCGTAAATGAGCGCAGTAATCATAATAGTGGTCCCTTTAATTAACGGGGAGGTCGCCCACTAGAAAGATAAGAGTGTTTGATGATAATTCATAAATACGAAGTGATTGCGTAATTGCAAATCATGTATAAACCCCATAATTAAAGTACTGTTTTTAGTCAGATTGATTTTATACTCCAGTCAACATGTTGATCAATATCAAATGATATAACTTTAGTAGAAGGTTTTGGTCATTGCTGATGAAAATATCGAATTATTGTAGGCTACTAATTGAAAAAACTGATACTCACAGTACAGTAGAGGCAGTCACAAACTGCAGCCAATTAACTAAATCCTTGCAAGCGGTTTTTATGTATATTTCTATGCCAAAATCCCCTTCGGTGAAATTCAAGGGATTCAGATCGCATCCCTGCATCCAAAGCAGCTGGCGGTTTCAGTGAGAAAGTTTGAATGAGCCCACCACGAGCTGAAAGCGGTGGCGGTTGTGGCGGTTGGGGTCTTGTTGGTGCATACTCACCCCTGTGCATAGAGCAGGACAAACGGCCAACCGAACAATTCCACAAGTTCCTCCGTCATCATTCAAACAGGAGAACAAAAAACCTGTCTTCTCTCAGCATCCTTTGAGAGGCCTTCCTCTCCAGCGGCACCGACGTATAAACATGCGAAACCTTCACATTCACTTGCTCAAACAGGACCTCACTTGCTCACAAATCCCGGTTTAAACACACACACACACACACACTTTATGCAAGATGACCCATGCTTTTCCGTCGCCCACAGCCACAAGCAAACAATGTCCCCCTTTCCCTCCGGCTGCCCCCTCCCGTCAGCGGTATTCTCTCTCTCTCTTGTCTTTGTTGTGCACACTCCGATAGAGGAATTCCTTGCTGAGGCAACCGATAGGGCATTCAGCTGTTCAAAAAGTTCCTTAAATGCAATGTTTCAAGGTCCAGAATACTGCATGTTCCCCTTCTGGTGATGTCGGTAGAGTTAAGGCAGGTCCGTAAGTCGGCAGCCTGTTGTGTGAACTCTTGCGCCAGACATTTAGACAGAGGAGCAGTCCCCTCACCTCCCTCTTTCCCTCCCAGCGCTAGCCCCTCCCCCAGCTCCTCTTTTGGCTCACAAACTCCACTTCTAATGAAAACGAGGTGGATAAAAAAGCTTTCTAAAGACCCCCAGGCTGCTCCCGAACATTCACATGTTAAGTGACAGCTGCCTCCAGCCCCTCGCTCTCGTTTTTCCCTCCCTCTCCGCAGCGAGTGCGGGGCAGACTGAGGCGGGCTACAAAAGGAGCCAGCCATCCCGCACACAAAACCTCCGTGACTATTCAAAGCCCTCGCCACAGCTACAAAGACGACTAATTACTGTAAGACATCTCTGATTACTTTTCAAGTCACTTTCAGCCCTGAAATTGCCAAACAAACAAAGAACGGAGTTTCATGGGAGTTATGTGATGCTGAATCTACACTTTTCTGCTCCATTGCTGCTTGAGAATAGAAGTCACTATATCTAGGTGTCAGATCTCAAATAATCCTTCTGATTGGTTCCCACGGGGGAAGAGAGGGCGATTGGGGACAGGTGTGTATAGCAGGTGCGATGAGGAGGATGGGGGAGGGGGAAGAGACTCAGGTGTGTAACAAACACACAATTCACTCATTCTTTGGCCACACAAAAAGACTCTACCCAATACCTGTGTGGTTACTTGGCCTTATCCTTCATCTCTCCCACACACAAAAAGACTCATTCACTCAATAGAACAGGAAACTAACAAGTCCTTGTGATGCCACTGTCAATTTACATACTGTGCCCTCAAAACATGTTTGGACTCTTAAACCACACTTCAAAGTGCATGAGGTCATTGCAATAGATACACAATAGCATTTTCATCAAATACAATATAACAAGCCCAGCTTTCACGCACACACAAACATTTTTCATATTTTAAATGATAAAACAATAGGGTAACACTTTCAGTATGGTTCATTAGTTAATGTATTAACTAACCACGAGCAATACATTTGTTAATGTATTATTTAGTAATCTTCGATAATGAAAATACAGTTGTTCATTGTTTGTTCATGTTAGTTCACAGTGCATTAATGTTAACAAGATTTTAATAATGTTGAAATTAACATTAACAAAGATTAATAAATACTCATTAGTTCATGTTAACTAAAGTTGCTAACTAATGTTAACTAAAGAACCTTGTTGTAAAGTGCGACCAACAATAGATTTTTTTTTCAAAATTATTTGGTAGTGGAACCGTGCTTTGCTGTAGGACATCTGTGTGAATTTGAGAACTGATCTACTAAAACTCATCAAAACCCCAGCAAACAAAAAAATGTATACATTCCGAGGCAACCGTATTACAGCGTTGTCATTGTTAACAAAGCCGAAAAACAATTAAAAAAATTGAAATAAACATGACATGGAAAAACACATGTCAGATGAAGAAATTTGAAATGTTGCCTTGTCAACTAATGGAAATAAAATGGGTTTAAGTTGAAGTACTGAATACAAAAAAAAAAAGCTAAAGAGAAATATTAAAAAAACAAGAATTAATAAAAATGACAAACACACAAAACGAAAACCAAAAATAAAAACACAAAGCGAATTCAAATTATTAATGTAACAAACTGTGCCTGTACTGAGCGCACTACAATCAGAGAATACATCAATCACAGTCTTTAATGATTAAATTCAAAAGGAACACTTAGGAGAATCATCAGAAATATAACATGGAACACAACTGAGGACTTAAATACATGAGGAGTGATAATGAACTGAACAGAAACAGGTGCGTAATTAATTAGGAACTATGGAAACTAATAGGCAGACAGGAAAACCAAGTGTACGTTTACATGACAACGATGTACAAAAAATGGAAAAGAATTATCTTTATACAGATGACAATGCTCAAATGTTCCTGGTTCACACAGATCCGCAAAAACAACTAGAAATGCTGTATTATGCTGCCAAGTCAGTAGTTGGTGATGTTGCTTTATAAAGAAAGACTACGCGCCTGTGCACATACGGAATCTTTTACAGAGCACATGCCGATGGCCTGAACACGTCACTGTTTTCACAGATCCGCAGATCATGGTATAGTTTTCAAAAACTTGCGATTTGTAACCCATTTTTTTAAAAAGTTGGCATTTTCAGACACCCGAAACTCAGTTGTTGTGTAAATTAACAGCTAAAACGAATAAAAGGTTTTCCATTTTTAGTTGGAAAAACGGTTTCAGTGTCGTGTAGACGCCCCCTAAAACACAGCGATAATAAAACAGAACATAACCGTTACAATTAACAAGTACAACACAAATGGTACTAAAATAACACTGCTGTATTATAAAAGTATCTATAACAAAATCAGACTCTTATTAATCTTGCTATAAAGTTATTTTAAAAAGCAATGTTATGAATATCTTGCTGCTGAGTTACTATGGATTCTACACCATTGATAATATATGAGTAATGCTAGACAGTGAAGGGTAGCACTGAGTGGGGTTCCTTCTGTAGGTGTAAATGGTTGATTGTCTTGCTCCATTTCCTGATTCCAGGAAGTGTAAATGATCACAGAAAACAGTGAGTGTAAGAATGTGAGTTGTTGAGGATCTTGACCTTGAGCACAAAGAGCTGGGGCGACCGTACGGTCAGTAGAGTGGACACCACCCAGTTAGCAGGAGACCCACGCCCACCAGACTGAAGCAGAGTCCACACAACAGGGAAGTGGCATGAGGACGAGCGGAATATAAAGATGAAATCTCAGAAGAACGGCAGAGTGCACACATCCACTTTAGAATGATGAATGCTTCTCTCTAATTCAGAAGGGACCTGCAGAAGAGGGGATGACACGGCCACTACACTAACCACAGCACTTAAATTATTAACCCCAGCCCATCCCCCTATTGAGAGAGCAAGGGAAATAAAACAGACAAAAGGAAGAGATGAGGAAAAAAGAGGAGCAACAATGCCTGTCGCCGTGACTGTCCTGGGAAAGGGAATTCAGTGGTGTGATCCCATGAGGTCAAGATATTTAACCTGACCAGGCTCTTAAACAGAGACAGGACATCAATGTCGGTCCTGAGTTATGGTCCTTAAACAGACCATTCTGAAATTCCTTTTTGGCGATGAATGCGAATTCACACGGAAAGAATTTTAATTCTGGATCAGACTTGGGTAGCATCATTTTATACATAAGGGGCTCTTCATGCAATCCTGACCTGAAATCTTTCATAGCTCCCTTATTTATTTACTTGTTTACTTATTCATTCATTTATTTATTTACTTATTCAGTCATTTTTTTATTCTAAGCATAAGATTATACCTGGATGACATCACAATATTTATGATTATAATAATGGACAAAAGATTTCTATTTGAAATGATTGCTGTTATTTTGAAGTTTCTATTCATCAATGAATCATGGTTTGAACAAAAATGTCAACAATTCAACATTGATAATAATCAGAAATATTTCTTGAGCAGCAAATCAGCATATTAGAATGATTTCTGAAGGATCATGTGACATGAGTAATGATGCTGAAAATTCAGCTTCGATCACAGAAATTAATTAAAATATATTCCAAATAGAATTAAAATATTTTTTAAATAATATTTCACATTATTACTGTTTTATTTTGTATTTTAGAATAAATTTAAAAAAAAAAATTACTGACTGCATTTAACAGTAGTGTACAGTCTGGGCTTTCCTCTATGATTCTGCAAATTTTGTGTCCAGTTTGATTATAAAGTATGGAATTATCTTTTTTTTTTTTTTTTGGTATACTGCCTGATCATTTGAATCAGCACCTAAATCAAGTTTTAATTGAATTCTAAAACGGCTCTTTAAATGGCAGGTTCATAATATATCCAACCCGATCTCATGGGAAACTGTAACTATTTTACGAGGTGGCGATTTCACATGTCTTCGTATTATGTGACTCATTCAAAAGAGTACGATTATTAGAAAAAAGCAAGCATGAAGCTTCACCCATCACTGGAGCATGAGCAGATTAAATCATACGAATTAGCCACCATTTTGCCAAAACCTAAAATATTTACAAATTGCTGTGAGATTGTGTTGATATACTGTAACCCTATTCCAAGGAAGACGAAGATGATGTGAATATAACACAAGGCTTATTTAAACAACACAAAGCTAGACAGCCAACATGGGAGATGTTTGGGAAGTCCATGGGAGGATGGTAATTTGCCCTGATCCAGAACAGAAACTTCAGAGTCTCGTCGTCATAACTCGGTGACTGCGAGACAGCAAATATCCTTGGTAAAAATGAAGAAGTCATGCCTCTTCTGAGTCAGAGAAGTGAATTTCACAGCGTTTTTAATTTCTGGGTTCAGTATTCTGTAACACTAATCCAACGAAGATGACGTGAATATAACACAGGGTCTATTTAAACAACTCAAAACTAGACAGCGTGTCAAATACCGGACAAATGAAGAGTGCACAAAAAGGAACTTAAATACACAGTGATGATGACAAAATAACGAACAGCTGTGATGATAATCAGTGTCCATAGAAACTAATGAGTGGCGGGAAACAAAGACAAAGAAACACAAGTGACTAATGAAAACAAATTAAAAATCCATGAACTGAACTAAACTGAACATAACGGTGACATATACATACCCATCAATATATTTTTCACTGATCTAAATGAACAGATGATTCCAACGTAGCATTTATGTTAACAAAAAATGTCAGTGTCGAATCTTGGCACTTGGCACTGCTGTACTGTCATTATATACCCAATCTGACAGAGACACCTGAGCCAGGCTCCCTGATCACTCAAAGGGGAAATCGAATGGTTCTTTCATGGACAACATCATTTTACTAATATGTGAATCATATAATAACGTCGGTAAGGGAGTTGCCTGTATTTAAATCATTCACTTCTATGCCAAACCTAAAAACGGATGTATTCTGCAGTTCACATGCTATGATGTATATCGCCTATTGTGCACAATGGACTGTAAAGACTATATCAAAAGCTCTGATATGAGTAATAATTCACCTCAGATCTATTGTCTGCCTGGCAGACTGCTGCACATGGGAAATGAATGAGGCTCGTATGTTCAGAGAGTAGCAGGTGAATCAGCGTAATGCCAAATGGGTTGCAGATGTGGCCAAATTTGATCACAGGTCCCCTGTGTGTAAATACCCAGAGAGCCCCTAAGTGGATTAATCCTACAGACATGTTCTCCTCCCCCACAATTCCTGCTTTCAAATCAAATAACACACAATGGCTCCTCCAGTATATAATTAGCACCTCAGCGGACATATCACACCCTGTTGGTGAGGCTGTCCGTGAGCCTGAAGATTCATGGGAAAACAACAGAAGGATCTCATATGGGCAGCAAATCAAAGTTTCATTCCACAAATGCAATGATATGTCACCAGAACGGTCAAAACAGACTGATGAAGAGCGGCTCAGTGTGAAGAGCTTCCCTGCTGGTGTAACCCCTTTACCCGAGTCCTGCTCAACTCGCGCCTTGATCCCGGGTTGTCCGGCATGGGAATCGGACACTCTAACAAGGAGGCTAAAGGATGCAACCTCTCACATCTTTTGAGGTCAGAGGATTGAGGTTTACTCACACAGCAACTACTAGCTGGCCTCCGTTACACTGGGATACTGGAAATTAAAGCATCACAGGGGATTAAAAACAATTTTCTCAAACAGGGTTCTGCTAAATGTTTTCAAATAAATTTAAATAATGAAAAAAGGGATTTCAATACATAAAATCCAAGTTCATGTGTGATATTTTGGTTTGTTACTCATACTTGTGTACTTTATCATGTGACTTCTTGCATTGAGATGGCTCCTGCACTGAGCACTGCGATCAAGTGTGTTCAAGTTGAACTATACTAGGCTCCCACCGAGAGGTGAGATCTGCAGGTTGCAGGCGGGGAGGAGTTGAAAACGGAGACTTCTCCCTGCTTCCATCACAGATATTTCAGATGTTCTCATGTTCCAACAGAAACACTTTTCTCAGCATTAGCAGAACTGGTTGTTAGAATAAACATAAAACACACGTCATTGTTGTCGTCAGAGTCTGGCCAATAAGTGCGTCGTCATCAAAGCTTGTACGGCCAATTTGGGACAACTGCAGCATCTGACCCAGATGGCTGGTCTCGTCTTGCTCTCACTTTGATGACACACATGATCGTGGCTGTGGCACCGATCAGATGCTCTATTCAAGCCATATCGTAATTACCGTAAATAAAGCTCCGTATGCTTTCGAATTGCTCTGATGTCATACACCGATCGGTCTCACAGCGCCAGTTCAAGTTGAACACACCTTAAATCTGCAGTTGTCAGGTGGTACAGTAGCCACGAGTACACTTTTTAATTACAATAAGTTCTACAAGCAGAACTGTTATGATAATTACGACATGGCGTGAATGCACCAAGAGTCGGACAAACTTTCTAACCAGAATCCATTGTATTTGTCAGGCACGGTCGGACTCACCTAATGAGAAAGGTCACACGTGACAAACATTTGACGTCTCTAAGTAAAGCAGTGGCTTTTATCTCACGTTTAGTGTCTTTCTTTTTCATTATTCGAGTGCGCTGGCTTCTTTTTGCATGTTTGACTATATAAAGTTCTGCACAGGGAATCAAAACATCATCAATCATTGAATCACTTTTTGAACGATTGTCCAAACAAATCAATTTGCTAAATTGAACTGGATGACCGAATGCTTTTTAAA
Organism: Opsariichthys bidens; assembly: GCA_037194245.1. Lineage (NCBI taxonomy): Eukaryota > Metazoa > Chordata > Actinopteri > Cypriniformes > Xenocyprididae > Opsariichthys > Opsariichthys bidens. Next base: position 3,600,382 of record CM074304.1, on the reverse strand, counting down.
AACTGTTCGGAACAGAATACTAGGCTACTGTTTACAGCGTACTGCATAGTTTCAGTATTTAGACTAAGCTGCGTTTTATTAATTCTTGATCTTTCTTTAATGATTCTGAGTAAAAGAGTGCTCTGCCTTCGTAAGTTCTAGATGAACCAGTGCGTTTCTCAGAGGAGGAGGGGAGCTGATGTTTGCTGTCATTAAGGGTACGGATGGGAAAAAAGAGACCACGCTGTGCTGTAACCCTTCACCCTGCTCCATCACGGCTCTGTTTGCAGGTTATGTGTGCGAGGCTCATTTGAGATGCAGAGTTAGCCACAGGCTCAGGATAAAGAGAGACACAGACACACAAAGACTTTAACGTTAGCAGGAAGCAATGGATGAGGCCCCGGGCAAGAATCAAACCGAGTGATAAAGGGGGATGCTCTTTTTTTAAAATGTCAATTTAGCTGAAAAGCAAAACCAAAAATAAAGTTTTGGTAATTAAATTTGAGTAACTGGGTACCTGAACTCGTTATGCTGTTCAACCTGTCATGTACTCAGGTGATAAATTAAAACATTCATTGTAAAGTTCTTCGACAAACAAGCTGCCTCTCAATTTTCAAATGAACAAATTTTACATATTACTACTCGCCATATTGTGAGGATTTGTAGCGTGTTTCTGTATTTGGTTGTGTTGTGTGTATTTGCAGTGGTTTCTGTATTTGGTTGTGTTGTGTGTATTTGCAGTGGTTTCTGTATTTGGTTGCATTTTGAGTATTTGCAGCAGTTTCTGTATTTGGTTGTGTTGTGAGTATTTGCAGTGGTTTCTGTATTTGGTTGTGTTGTGAGTATTTGCAGTGGTTTCTGTATTTGGTTGTGTTGTGAGTATTTGCAGTAGTTTCTGTATTTTGTTGTGTTGTGAGTATTTGTAGCAGTTTCTGTATTTGGTTGCGTTGTGAATATTTGCAGGTGTTTCTGTATTTGGTTGAGTTGAGTATTTGTAACAGTTTCTGTATTTGGTTATGTTGTGAGTATTTGCAGGTGTTTCTGTATTTGGTTGCATTGTTTGTATTTGCAGGTGTTTCTGTATTTGGTTGAGTTGAGTATTTGCAGATGTTTCCATATTTGGTTGCATTGTGTGTATTTGCAGTAGTTTCTGTATTTGGTTGTGTTGTATTTGCAGTGGTTTCTGTATTTGGTTGCGTTGTGTGTATTTGCAGTGGTTTCTGTATTTGGTTGAGTTGAGTATTTGTAGCAGTTTCTGTATTTGGTTATGTTGTGAGTATTTGCAAGTGTTTCTGTATTTGGTTGCGTTCTGAGTATTTGCAGTGGTTTCTGTATTTGGTTGCGTTGTGGTATTTGCAGTGGTTTCTGTATTTGGTTGTGTTGTGAGTATTTGCAAGTGTTTCTGTATTTGGTTGAGTTGTAAGTTTTTGCAGCAGTTTCTGTATTTGGTTGCGTTCTGAGTATTTGCAAGTGTTTCTGTATTTTGTTGTGTTGTGGTATTTGCAGTGGTTTCTGTATTTGGTTGCGTTGTGGTATTTGCAGTGGTTTCTGTATTTGGTTGTGTTGTGAGTATTTGCAGGTGTTTCTGTATTTGGTTGAGTTGTAAGTATTTGCAGCAGTTTCTGTATTTGGTTGCGTTCTGAGTATTTGCAGTGGTTTCTGTATTTTGTTGTGTTGTGAGTATTTGCAGTAGTTTCTGTATTTTGTTGTGTTGTGAGTATTTGTAGCAGTTTCTGTATTTGGTTGCGTTGTGAATATTTGCAGGTGTTTCTGTATTTGGTTGAGTTGAGTATTTGTAACAGTTTCTGTATTTGGTTATGTTGTGAGTATTTGCAGGTGTTTCTGTATTAGGTTGCATTGTTTGTATTTGCAGTGGTTTCTGTATTTGGTTGCGTTGTGCATATTTGCAGGTGTTTCTGTATTTGGTTGCATTGTGTGTATTTGCAGTAGTTTCTGTATTTGGTTGTGTTGTATTTGCAGTGGTTTCTGTATTTGGTTGCGTTGTGTGTATTTGCAGTAGTTTCTGTATTTGGTTGTGTTGTATTTGCAGTGGTTTCTGTATTTGGTTGCGTTGTGTGTATTTGCAGTGGTTTCTGTATTTGGTTGAGTTGAGTATTTGTAGCAGTTTCTGTATTTGGTTATGTTGTGAGTATTTGCAAGTGTTTCTGTATTTGGTTGCGTTCTGATTATTTGCAGTGGTTTCTGTATTTGGTTGTGTTGTGAGTATTTGCAAGTGTTTCTGTATTTGGTTGAGTTGTAAGTATTTGCAGCAGTTTCTGTATTTGGTTGCGTTGTTTGTATTTGCAGTGGTTTTTGTATTTGGTTGCGTTGTGCATATTTGCAGATGTTTCCATATTTGGTTGCATTGTGTGTATTTGCAGTAGTTTCTGTATTTGGTTGTGTTGTATTTGCAGTGGTTTCTGTATTTGGTTGCGTTGTGTGTATTTGCAGTGGTTTCTGTATTTGGTTGCATTGTTTGTATTTGCAGTGGTTTCTGTATTTGGTTGCGTTGTGCATATTTGCAGATGTTTCCATATTTGGTTGCATTGTGTGTATTTGCAGTAGTTTCTGTATTTGGTTGTGTTGTATTTGCAGTGGTTTCTGTATTTGGTTGCGTTGTGTGTATTTGCAGTGGTTTCTGTATTTGGTTGCGTTGAGTATTTGTAGCAGTTTCTGTATTTGGTTATGTTGTGAGTATTTGCAAGTGTTTCTGTATTTGGTTGCGTTCTGAGTATTTGCAGTGGTTTCTGTATTTGGTTGCGTTGTGGTATTTGCAGTGGTTTCTGTATTTGGTTGTGTTGTGAGTATTTGCAAGTGTTTCTGTATTTGGTTGAGTTGTAAGTATTTGCAGCAGTTTCTGTATTTGGTTGCGTTCTGAGTATTTGCAGTGGTTTCTGTATTTTGTTGTGTTGTGAGTATTTGCAGGTGTTTCCATATTTGGTTGCATTGTGTGTATTTGCAGTGGTTTCTGTATTTGGTTGTGTTGTAAGTATTTGCAGCAGTTTCTGTATTTGGTTGCGTTCTGAGTATTTGTAGCAGTTTCTGTATTTGGTTGTGTTGTGAGTATTTGCAGTGGTTTCTGTATTTGGTTGTGTTTTAAGTATTTGCTGTGGTTTCTGTATTTGGTTGAGTTGTAAGTATTTGCAGCAGTTTCTGTATTTGGTTGCGTTCTGAGTATTTGTAGCAGTTTCTGTATTTGGTTGTGTTGTGAGTATTTGCAGCAGTTTCTGTTTTTGGTTATGTTGTGAGTATTTGCAGGTGTTTCTGCATTTGGTTGCATTTTGAGTATTTGCAGCAGTTTCTGTATTTGGTTGCGTTCTGAGTATTTGTAGCAGTTTCTGTATTTGGTTGTGTTGTGAGTATTTGCAGCAGTTTCTGTTTTTGGTTATGTTGTGAGTATTTGCAGGTGTTTCTGCATTTGGTTGCATTTTGAGTATTTGCAGCAGTTTCTGTATTTGGTTGAGTTGTGAGTATTTTTAGCTCAAACTGATGATGTTTTCTTAATTTGCTGGTGTTTTTCTATATGCATGTGTTTTCTTCAGTTGTAGTATATTGAGCTCTCTCGGCCACCCTATAAAACAGTAAAACAGGTGAAAATCCTAACAACATACTTGCAACAATCCCATAACCTACACTGAAGGAGGAACCGAAGCCATATCTACAGACCAGAAGATCACAGAGACTCTTTCGACTTGGGCCAAAAAAACAATCAAACCGAACATCTCACCAACTGCAGAGCAACACCCTGGCAACCAGCCTCAATGGCTCAGCATCACGGCAGCAAGGTTTGAGGGGCCAAGAAGAGAATAGTTCAAAAATCTAGTCTCTCATGTTCCTCTGTAGACAGTAAGTATAAAAACAGTCCATGAGGAATAGCAGTGGATGGCTCAATTACTGTTGATGTGAACGAGACCGTGAAGAGATAAAACAGAGAGATGAGTGTTACTCTTTTTCATTGTGGAAAGATAAGAGAACTCCCACTGTAAGATCCTGAGTTTTTCTCCAGTTTGTCACCGTCTCATCTGAGTCTAATGTGCTTTCAGAGTGCTCTCTCATGTGTGCACGGGGCCCCAACACAAACCTGCACCCCACTCTCCTCAACCAGCCTTAACACAAAAGACCTCTCCTCTGAGGAGCTGCACCTCACTCGCTTGCTCTCTCTCTCTCCTCTCGGAGGCCGGCCCTCCAGGATCTGGGATTTATGGCTATAGCTCAAGCATATTCTTTGAGCATATTCGACAGGGATGCTTACCCGGGCACCATGGGGACAGTGTGTTACAAGCCTCAGATTGCTGCCTTTGATCAGCTTTTTTTCATCAAAAAGGCCCCTGCCCACTCAATTACCATTGAACAAGAGGCCTGCCATTTTCCGGATGTCTTCAGGAATAACATTCATGGGTTATTATTTTATTTTTTTTGCAGGTGGTCATGTTACAATATATATGGAAGCTTGTTTCTGGAATTTTAATTTTAATCTCACAATTTTGACTATAACTTGCAATTCTAACTTTTTGCTCAGAATTTATATAAACTTGCTTTTAAAAAAAAAAAAAAGTTCATTGCAATCTCTCAATGTTTTTTTTTCTAACCATTTCAGATGTATATCTCACAATTCTGACATTGCTTTCTTGCAATTCTGAGGTTATAACTCAATTCTCTGAATTGTGAAATATATACTAGCAATTGCGACAAGAAAGTCTACTTTTTCATTTCTTAATTTGGTGGCAGAAACAAACTTTTTTTAGTTAAATGTTCAGGTTTAGTTATAAATAAGAATTGGTTGTCTAAAATCTAAAAACATAGGGAACATGGCATAAATGTCTATTCCACGTCACTGAACTTTACTAACTCCGTAGAGTATGAAGTCATGAGAAATGAGATACTTCACAAGACAAAGGGATGAAAACCCTGGGTGGAGTCAGTTAAAATTGTCTCAATAGTAGCAAAAAAGAAACTTGAGCTCATTCAATATTCAAATAAAAAGCTGTTGTATAACGAGTAACAGAAGAGAATGAAAAATAAATGTAATTTATGTGTGTGTGTGTGTGTGTGTGTGGGGGGGGGGGGGTGATCATCAGGTTTATTATCAGGAATGCAAATCTTTCAATTAAATGTTGCATGTTTTTCCTACTAAATTAGAAAATAATTCCGCATTTTCAGCAGTGTTTTCAGACGTTTTTGACCCCGGTGTATGTGAGGAACTCACAGCAGGATCCAATGGAGGGAGTCTCATCTCCATGGCCTTGAGCCAGTGTCGCAAAGCCCTGATCTGACCTCGAAACTCACTCTGCCACTGACTCCACTCCTCTGAATCCATCCTGTGACAGAAAACACATTTACACAGAGTGAGCATTGATTAAATATAAGGTTTCACGTGTTTTGGTCACTACATCATTCCCAGACTTCACAGTTATTCTTAAATGTAGAAATCAATCATAAAGAAGGAGTGGATGTGTAAAACGTCCGGTGTTTTGGGATATTTTTCTGTCTAATGTTGTCTGTTTTGTTGACAAGTGTCTGTCCTGATACTGATTCTCAGTACAAACCAATACAACAGACCCTTTACTGGGTCAGAATAGAATAGAATAGAATAGAATAAATAATTAAGGAAATTTGTACGCAAGATTGTGCATTCTGAATGTAGTTACAGCTTTGTTAGACATGACAGCAAAATGACTATATTCAGTACATCCTTAATCATTTCATAAAACAATTCCCAAATAATAATAAAATAGAACACAAGTTAATTAATCAAATGTTAATTTCTGCAAGAGGATAAAGCTGATTTGAAATGACCTGCTCGTCTAAGAAGTCCTTAAAATCACAGCAGGGAGCTGTGCTGTTTCATATCTCTGCTGTTATTATATATTTTCAGTAATATATAGGAAGGTTTGGTGCAAAGCCCCATTAAGTGTTTAAAAGCTATACCAAATAATTGTGATAATGAGACTGGGCACTACAACACCAACAAAAAACAACCAGCTGTTCTTAACCTAGTATGATATGATTGTATGATTATCGTAGTGGAAAACTTTAATAAAACTTTAAATTATGCCTAACTACATTCAACAAAACCTAAACCAAACCAAACCTGTAGTATAGAATCCAGAACTTAAACCAAAACTAAATCTTAAACCACATGGACACAAATACAGGGATAAAATCACACAGGCCTACATGTTTACCACAAATATGCAAAGTAAAAATAATTAAACGATTCATTCACTTGTTCAGCTGTTGGTAAAAACTGAACTGTCAACTGAACTGTCCTGTCATGAGCTGATGATCCACGACTGTTTTCATGTTTTGTGAGTCATTTTATAATTCACTCGTCACTGCAACTTTTTCTCACAATTTGTTTTTTTTCCTCACAATTGTGAGTTTGCATTTCACAATTCTGACTTCTTTTTCTCAGAATTGCGAGATTTAAACTCACAATTGCAAGTTATAAAGTCAGAATAGGGAGATATAAACTTGCAATACAAACTTTTTTTCTTGCAATTGTGAAATTAGTATGTGAATTTATATCTCAGAATTCTTACTTTTCTCAATATTGTGAGTTTACATCTCAAAATTCTGACTTTATAACTCCCAATTGCAACTTTATATCACGCAATTCTGTGGGAAAAAGTCAGAATTGTGAGATAAAAACTTGCAATGACCTTTTTTGTGTTTGTTCCACATTTATTAGTATTCCAAAGTATTCTAAAGTATTTAGATTAAGTCACTAAACTTGAGTAATGTAACGAAATACGTTACAAATTACTTTTTAAAGCATGCATTTTTGTAATGTAGTGAAATACATTTAAAAAGTAACCTACCCAGCCCTGGTCATGACATTCCATAATTTTCAACCACAATCTTTACCTTGATAAGTATTTTTCAATCACAGTAAGCCATAAATGCAATCAGAGATGCTTCAATATTTGCATAGCACTTCAATGATTTCGAATTACATTTGGAAATCGTTAAACTCACATCAGACCCTTTGATAACCGGATAGTTTTCACATAAGACAACTGATATTTAATTGAGAAATATATGGTGTTTATTATTAAATTAAAATATGAAATGGGAAATGAACATTGTGTTTAGTTTACCCATATTGTCTGCCCTTCTGTGCAGCAGATTCCTGAAACAGAGGGACACCAGCACACGCTTATTACATGCACATACTTATTCATAATTATGTTCAGCTAACTAACAAATCTAACATTAGATTTGTTTGGTGTACTTCACGAGTGTTATTGTGTCTCTCTGTCGACCTGAAAACATACCGTAGAGTCGCCGTCATGAGGAGAAAGGCACGGCACGGACACAGTTAATGCGGGGCTGTCTGTAGCATAATGGCAGAAAGGCAGTCCATCCATAAATGTGTCCCCCTCTGGGTTCTGTCTCTCAGCCTACAGATTTAACATAATGTCATCTGAGCCTGTCATTCAACTTCTATTCCACCAGAGGACACTGAATACTGACAGTTTCTTTACCATCAACTGCATTATAGTTTCTGGTTTTATGTGATTATTCATCCTTGTTCTTCAGTTGCTTGCTTCGTAAAAGTATTTTCATACATGATTACACTTATAATAACTAACCAGTTATTTGCTGAAATGTCATAGTGAAATTGATGATCAATTAAGGAGAACACAAACTCTACAAAGCTTGAACTGATCTTTCCAAAATATATTTATTTACACTTGAATATCGTGTTTTTAAAAACTCATTTTTTATTACCAGTATCTCTTAAGGAAAAAGTTCATCCACCAGTTAGTATTTCATACATCTTTTACTAATATAATCTTATATTGGTAAAAATTCAAAATTCTATTCTTCATCTTTTTAGAACACTTTATAGCAAGTTAGTAAAACATGCAAAAATATTTTACATATACAACATCAAAAAAGAAAAAAGAAATAAAGGAAAAAAAAGTCAAGTACTTTCAAAAGACACAACAGTACAGAAATATAAAAACAAGCAAAGAAATACATGGGAGGCAACAAGTGACCAAAACTGTTTTTTTGGCACAGAAAATGCAAAAAAAAAAAAAAAAAAAAAATTAAATTGCCATACACCAAATGAGCCTAAATACATTCAGTCAATCATGCAATCTGTGTGTCTGTATTATGTAAATGTGTAATCTCCTAGGGAAGTGTAACACAAGGATATGTGCAGTGTATCTAATGCATTAAATCAAGTGTTTTAGTTCAAAACATTTTGTAGGCAGTAGAGATTCTACGTAAATGTCCAAATGGATCCAATTCTTTTGTTGTTTTGAATTATTGTGTGTAAACTCCAAAGTCCAGCTCTCAGTGATATCCAAGGCAAACTTCAGCCCTAGCCTCTAGTGTCTTCATGCAAATGGTGGATGCAATGGAAGACGGAAACCCTCAGTAAGGATCTAAAAACATTAAAAATATATACTATGAAGCAACAAAATGACAAAAAGGGCAACAAAACAGTGAATGAAGAGGAACGAAAATACACTTGGTTTTAAACATAGGTGCATACAACGCAAAAACAACCCTTCATAAAGAGGTGATAAATGTGAACGTATAACAAACTACCTGAATGTCTAAGGATGTGGGCTGCTGATGAGCATCATTTATCTTGTGATCCAAGACCAAATGTGTGGCATCACCAAGTCCATATCTAGTAACTGCTGATCTCTGTGGGGGGAAAACATGACAAAACACAAACTATAACTGTTATAAGGCTGAATGCTGTCAAGAAATCCTTAGCAAACATATGCAGTTGAGTTCAATAAGGAAGCTGCTCCTCATCTAGCGGTTTTAAAAAGCAGTGACAGAAGGCGTTGAGACAATAAAAAGAATTTTGAAGCGTGGCCATTACGAAACGGCTGCAATGAATGTAAATTTAGTTCAACTTACAAGTACTACATTTCATCCTGATCCAGATGTAATGAGTGAGGAATGGTTCAGACACCTGAGACATCTGAAATCTTCATTGGATAACACATCAGTGGAGGACTGACAGTGAATCTGGGCCTTGAGGAATCCTTAACTGTCAGTCAGGAGTAATGAGATCTTTGGAGAGGGGCTGGATCCAGTAAATGGACTTTCATAACAGAAAACTCCATTTTTAGGGGACATGAATATTGGCTTGTTGCACGAGGTGATTGCTCCTCCTTTAGTGTTTATGCATAGGTATAGTGTTTTTTACATTCCATGAAACAATCTGCAACTTTGATTTGCTCTAATATATCTGTCCATTAAATCTATACAAATATGTAAAAATAACCACACTCTTTGTTAATCTAATTTCTTTTTTGTAAAACTTGGTATATTTTCTGATACATTATCCTGAAATAAACCGAAGTATTAAAAGAACTTTCTAGAATAATAAGTAGAAATATAGACTCAATATAAGTAATATTAAATACAAACTAATCGGAGTTGGATTCTCCAAAATGCTGAAAGTAATTTGTAATATTTGAACATTTCCTGAATTTAGATGCTGTATTTCAGTATAAAATAAGAAAATAAAAATACCACTTTGAAAATACATAATATAGCTGTATAAACTGAAATATACCTAAATGAAATAACTTGAAGCATTAAAGCTAACCAGATAATTAATAGTTCTTAAGCATCCAAACTACTTAATATGGGAACTTAACCATTGCCAGACAAAAAGATACTGGTAGTTTTTGGAATGCATTTTCCTAACCAAACACATGCAAAGTAGAATAAAGTCATTCATTTTTTGTCTAATTAATTTCTGTGTACTATGTAACTGTAGTGTGTAGAGTCGTCATTGATGTTAAAGCAGTAGGACCATGTGGGGTCCGGCTTTAAAATCTGCGGCTGTAGTTAGAGGAAGTAAATGAGGATGATGAGAAGTTTAAGCTGAATCCAGAGCCAGTAGCATCAATGCTGCCTCTTCTTGAACCTGACCTAGATCCTGTCCTGGACCCAGTCCGAGATCCAGAGGCAGATGCAGCACCACTGACATTGTAGGGACTGTAGAGACCTTTACTGGATGTTGATGAAGCTTCCAGAAGCCTAAGGCCAGATCCCTCTTCAACCATGCTTCTGTCCATGGCATCCTTGTAGGAGATCTTCAGTTTTGTTTTGGGACATGTAAGATATTTTGTGTAAGCACTCACATCTCTGAGCTTTTGGGCTGTGCGGCCATCAATAGAACCTTTCCTGATTGCCTCCTCTAAAGAGATACGTGCCTCAGCCTCTGGCTCAATAAGGCCACCAGTAAGATACTGCACTTCCAGGAAACGCTGTCCTGCCTCATAATAAAGCCAGCCTTTCTTGAGAGCCTGAGCAGCAGACATTTTGACTTTAGTGCGAGGATCCTCAAATCCATGGAAAGCTTTCTGGGCTAAGTTGAGTCTGTCAACCATTATCTTATCTATAAGACCCTTCTCTGTCGCTTCGGCAACTGGGAATTTATCTCCAGTAGATGGGTCTATTATGCCACCAGTGCAAGCCTGTGCCTCCAATAGTCTCTGGCCAGTTATAGAATCCACTAAGTTCCTATGCATGGCTTCAGTGACTGAAACTTTTTCCAGGCTATCTGTATCAAGGATTCCAGCCACAGGACCCGTCTCCTCAGATGGATCATTCCATATAGTTGCAGGAGTTTTGATGGTAGGTATGGGGCTCATTGGAAAAGAGGAGGTGGATCCAAAGGAAGAGGATCGGGAACGAAAACCACTCATGTTTCCAGATAACATATCAGCAAATTCTGTAATAGAAAGGGTGCCAGAGCGGTACTGGTTGATTGCACTCTGGTCAATGAGGCCTCGTGCAATAGCGTCATCAATGTCATACTGTCGACCTGATCTTCGGTCAATTAGTATAGACTTCTCTACCCCTTCTGATGATGTCATTGTGATTTCTTCCCATTCACACTCTTGCTCTGAAAGTTCGAGGTAAGTCTGATGGTCAATTAGCCCTTTGCGGAAGGCTTCATAAACAGACATCTCTTTGCCTGAATCGGGATCTACAATGACAACTCTGCGTTTGCGAACAGAGGATTTCGAAGAACTCTGTCTCTCGCGTTTCTTTTCTTTCAGGAGCAAGAGCACAAGACCTGTGTCTGGGTCCACAATGCACCTTTCCATCAGCTGCAGATAGGTAAGATTCTCTTCTGTGTTCGGGTCAAAGAAGCCCTTGGTGTCATCTGATGGGTCACTGAGGATCTCGTTCATCTCCTCATCGAAAAACCCTCGGTTGTAGGCAACTTCGACTGGCAAGCGGTGGCTCTGCTCTGGGTCAACAATTCCTCCAGTAGCAATCTGGGCCTCAAGAAGACGTATTCCATGGTCTCTCAAAATCAGACCCTTTTTCATTGCCTGGAACAGTGAGATCATTTTGCCAGTATAAGGATCTCTATAGCCAGTCACAGCCCTCTCAGCAGACAGGAGCTTGTCTTTGAACTCTGGGCCGACAATTCCCATCTTAACTGCTTCATTTACTGTTAACTTGAGGTTCTTGATAGGGTCAATGATATAACCTGTGGCTGCTTGAGCTTCCAGCAACTCGAAAGCAGTACCTGGCCTGATCATATTCTTTTTCATGGCTTGGTAGATAGATAGACGGTCTTTTGAAGACTCAACATACACGCCAGCAATACAGCTTGAGCCCTCAAGAAATTTCCGCAATTTATTGCTCACCTCCTCCACTGTTAGTAGCCCCTCATTAAGTTCGCTGACTGTTTGTTCATCAATGATTTTTGAACGGAATAACTCCTCTATTGTAATTTCTTTTCTGAGACCTTTGAAGAGTAGCCTTCTGTCTGCTAGAGACAACAGATACAGCCCATCTTTATTAACCTTGCATCTTTTCAGAAGCTGAGCATATGAAACCTTTTCATCAGTTAATGGATCGACATATCCTTTAACCTCATCTGACAACTTTTCATTTGTCTCTTTGTTAATATGTCCACGTTGTGTGGCAATCTCTGTTGGCAGGTGGAAGTTATATTCTGGATCTATAATACCACCTGTTGCTGTTTGAGCTTCAAGTAGCCTTAGTGCATAGTCCTTGGGCACAAGGTCCTTCTTCATTGCTTGGAAGAGGGAGACAACCTTTCCACTATATGGATCCTTATAGCCAGTGACTGCTCTCTCTGCAGACAAGAGCTTATCATGAATTTCTGGGCCCACCACACCTTTGCGCACTGCTTCATCTACAGTGAGCATTTCATTCTTGACAGGATCGATGATGAATCCAGTGGCTGCTTGAGCCTCCAAGAGACCAATTGCAATGTCTGGCTTGAGCATCTCTCTCTTCATTGCTTGATAAATGCTGATTTTGGAATTTGAATCAGTCATCACACCAGCAACACTGCCAGTTCCATAAATGTACTGCTTAACACTTTGCATCTCCATGACATCACGCATAGTCTTTTTCTCTTTCTTCAACAAGTTGTAGGTCTCAATGTCAATGATGCGGGCATTGTAGAGATCCTCAATAGTAATTTGACGCCTTCTTGTGCTGCCCGTCTGGAAGTTCCCACTTTTAATAATTTCTCTCTGCTCTAGAATCTCAATTATAATGATTATCATCCGTTCCTTTGTTATGTTGCCAGAACGATATTCTTCCAGAATTTGTGCCCTCTGTTCCTCAGGTAGTAGATTTGAATTCATGACATCCCAGAGAGACATAGAGCCCTGACCTTCAATGGGGAGATCAACCTGGGTAGTGGATAGATCACTCTGGGTTTGTTCTTCACTGTAAAGGTACGTCTTCTCCACAACTGTTGGGGCCTGTGGTTTGGAGAGCTTTAGTAGATTTAAACCTGTGTCAGGATCTGCCATACATTTGTCTTTCAACTGTTTATATGATATGTTCTCATCAGATGCAGGGTCAGAGAAGTACTTGCTTTCAGCAATGCTGCTGGCCAGCTGTTTGGTAACATAGCCACGTTGAATGGCAATCTCAACAGGAATACGATGACTGTTTACTGGATCAATAACTCCACCTGCTGCCAACTGTGCCTCCAAGAGTGGCATGGCATGTTCTTTGAGGATAAGGTCTTTCTCCATGGCTTGATATAGGGAGATCTTATTGCCTGTGAATGGGTCTTTATATCCAGTGACAGCTTTTTCAGCAGAGAGGAGTTTCTCATGAAGCTCTGGACCAACAAGGCCAGCTTTAACTGCATCATCCACAGTGAGACATTCATTTCTTGATGGATCAACAATGAATCCTGTGGCAGCTTGAGCTTCAAGCAAGGCAATACCTGTGTTTTGTCTAAGGAATTTCTTTCTCATTGCTTGGTAGATGCTGACTTTCTCTTTTGTAGGCTCAAGGTAAACTCCAGCGATGCTCTCAGAGCCTTGGAGATACTTGTTGACTGAAGAGTTTTTGCTGACCTCTTTTGGAGTCTTTTTACCTTGTTCCAGCAAATCATAGGTTGACTTGTCAATGATTTTGGAGTCAAATAATGACTTGGCTGGAACTGGTGCCCTAAGTCCCTTAAAGTGCCCCTCTTCTTGTTTCTTGGCATCTTTCTCAGTGACAATTACAATTAAAATTTTAGTAATCTTCTCAATTGTCATTTTCCCAGATCTGTATTGCCTTATTAAGTCAAGTCTTTGCTCCTCAGTGAGATAGTCAGAGTTAATGAGCTCCCATATGGTAACTTTTCTCCCTTTGAAAGGTCCACTCTCAACTTCAACAGTTGCCCGAGTCATTGCGTCTTTGGTCTGGGCATCAGTATACTTCAACTCCTCCTTGGCATTGATGGCTTGCTCAGACAAAGGAAGAAGCTGAAGGCCGGTCTTTTTGTCATTGACACATCTTTTATACAGCTGCGTATAAGTGACATATTCCTGAGTGTTTGGGTCAAAGTATCCCTTAACATCATCAGTTGGGTTGGTCAAAATCTTGTGGGTTGCATCATCAAAACTGCCCTTCATGCAGGCAATGTCATGTGGAATACGGTGACTTTGAACAGGATCAATGATGCCTCCGGTTGTCAGTTGTGCGTCAAGCAGCCGAATTCCCTGGTCCTTCATGATCAGATCTTTATTCATAGCCTCAAACAGAGAAATTGTTTTTCCAGTGTAAGGATCTTTGTAGCCAGTGACAGCTCTCTCTGCAGACAGTAGTTTTTCATGAAGCTCTGGACCGACAACACCTGCTTTGACAGCCTCATCTACTGTAAGTTTTTGATTTTTAACAGGATCTACGACATATCCTGTAGCAGCTTGTGCTTCCAAGAGATTAAGAGCAGTCCCAGGTCTCATCATGTCCATTTTCATGGCATCATAAAAGGACATTATTTGTTTGTTTGAGTCAATAATTACTCCTGCAATACAATTAGTGCCTTTCAAGGCATTGCGCACATGTTCCATCTCAGACACATCTTTTACCAGCAGTTGTCCTTTCTGCAACTTGTTATAGAGGTCTTTGTCAATAACTTTGGATTCAAGAAGTTTTGCAGCAGGTACAGGTGCTCTCAGGCCATCGAAGGCAAGCTCATTCTTTTTCTCTTTTTCCTCTGCCACAGTTAGAACAATTTTGATGATCTTCTCAACTGTAATTTTTCCAGTTTTGTATTGACGGATAAGATCTTTTTTCTGGTCCTCGGTGAAGTACTCAGAGTTTATAATCTCCCAGATGGTCACAGTCTTTCCTTTAAACCTGCCAAATGGCACAGACACAGTTGTCTTGTCAAAGACATCTCTTGTTTCCTCATCTGTGAATATTCTGGCATTTAGAGCAGCTTCCTCAGAAATGGGCAAAAAAAGTTGTCCTGTTTGTGGATCAGTGACACACCTTTCTATTAGCTGGTGGTAAGTCAGATTTTCTTGGGTGTTTGGATCGTAGAATCCCTTCACATCATCTGTTGGATTTTGGAGGATTTTGTTGGTGGCTGCATCAAACTGACCCTGCTTATAGGCTATTTCAGTTGGCACACGATGACTATTGACTGGATCAATAATGCCACCTGTTGCTATCTGAGCCTCAAGCAATCTGATGGCATGATCTTCTCCAATGAGACCCTTCTTCATAGCTTCAAAGAGGGAGATCTTTGCCTCTGTGTATGGATCCTTGTAACCAGTGACAGCTCTTTCTGCAGACAGCATCTTGTTGTGAAGTTCAGGTCCAATTAGACCCTCTTTAACTGCCTCATTGACAGAGAGTTTCTTGTTTTTAACTGGGTCAATTATGTATCCAGAAGCAGCTTGTGCCTCCAGCAGGACTAGCCCTGTCCCAGGAGCAATCTTTTTCTCCTTGATGGCTTGATAAATGGGCATTTTTTGATTTGGATGAACAAGCAGGCCACCAATGCAGTTCTTGCCGTTAAGAACGGTTTTAAGTTTGTCTGTCTTGCTGAGTTCTTGGATTGTGGTGTCACCACTCTGGAGCTTATCATAATCCATTTTGCTTAAAAGTCCTATGTCAAAAAGTCTACTTGCAGGCACTTTCTCACGAATGCCATCGAAAGACAATGCAGAGAAACCATGTGTGCTGTCAACTTCATCAGAAATACTCTGACCATTGAGGACTTTTTTGTATTCGGTCTGGATGTGAATCTCCTGGGTAAGTTTTTGAGCAACCTCAAGCTGCTGAAGTTTCTCACGCAGTTGCTGGTTTTCCTCAGCAAGCATCCTTTCTTGTTCAAGCTTTTTCCTCTCAAGATCTTGCATCTCTTTCTGCTTGTTGAGCATCTCTTTTTCAGCCTCTTTCTGTTTCATCAGAGCAGCATCCATAGTGGCCTTAAGTTTCATCTTTTCGTCCTCCATTTGTTTTCTTTGACGTTCCTGTTCATCTTTCAGGGCTTTTGACTTTTTGACCTCTTCTTCAAATTGGCTCTCTAACCTCTTCTTTTCATCCTCAATTTGTTTTTCCTTCTTCAACAGCATCTCTTTTTCTGACATAAATGTTTGCTGAAGAATAGTTTTCTCCTGTTTAATTTGTTCTTGCTGAGCATTCACCATCTGTAAAAGACGAAACAATGAACAATGTTAAAACAATGCTAAAAAACATTCGGACAAATAATTTTCAATGATGTAAATGTCAATTTAAAGATGAGAAAGTAAATGGATTATAATTAAATATAGAAACATAATTGTAAAAAAAAGCAATGTTAGTTTTCGGAAAGAGGGTTAACAATGACATACGCAACAATTTATGCCATCTTTTACACAATACCTCTTTGGACTTTTTCTGTAACTCTTCAGCCTCTTTTTTCAATTTTGCCTTCTCATTCTCGAGATCAGCAATGGCTTTGCGCAAGTCATCTGCTTCTTTGTTACTGCTCAATCTCTGTATTTCCAATTTTTCAACAACTGTCAATTTTTCTTTGGTGGCGAGCTCGGTCTCATGAAGTCGGGCACTAATCTCATCTGCCTGCTTCTTGAATTTCTTGGCTTCCTCCTCAGCTCTAGACTGTGCATTACTGAGCTGGGACACCTGAAGTCTAAGTTTCTCTGCCTCAGCTGCTATCTCCAACTGTCTCCTGCGTTCAGCCTCCAATGATTTTTGGAAGCCCTCAGTTTCCTTATCAAGTCGTTGCTGCATTATTTGTTTGTCTTCAAGCAGCTTTTGGGCTTGCTCTTGAGCAAGGTCTTTCTGTCTCTGTAGCATTTCTGCCTCTGCTCTAAGTTTAGACGCCTCCTGAATGGCTTGCATCTTTTCTTTAAGCATCTTTTCAGCAAGAGCTCTTTGTTCTGCAAGGTCAGTCTCTGCAATATGTCTCATGCGAGCAGCCTCCTGGGCCTCAACGCTGAGCCTGGCAGCCTCCTCAGCAAGTTTTTTCATGTTCTCAGCCTCCTCAGCCAAGAATTTTTGAGTATTATCTTTGTCCTTCTGAATGAGACGCTGATTCTCCTCTTCAATTCTGAGCTTAAGTTTGATGAGTTCTTCCATTTGAATCTTGACTTTGAAGAGTTCCTCCTCTACCTGGGCTTTCTGTTTAAGAGCATCACCAACCTCGTCCTTCAGGCGATGAAGCTCCTCATCCAGGACAGTCTTCTGTTTGTCTGTCTCATCCAACCGCAGTTTCACTTTAGTGAGCTCTTGCTCAACCTGAGATTTCTGCTTAAGTGTCTTCTCTGCAAGTGTCTTGTGCCTAGCCATCTCTTCATCAGCTAGCTGTTTCTGTTTCAGCGCTGCGGTCTCAGCCTGGGCTCGCTTTTCTGCCTCTAGCTCTGCCTCTTTTCTGAGCCTCTCAGCGTCTTCTTGGGCTTTGGCCTGATTGGCTGCCTCAACCTCGGCAGCCTGACGCTGACGCTCTGCATCTTCTGCTTGTTGGCGAAGGAGGGCGGCCTCTCTCTCTGCTTTTTCTTTGGCCTTTTCTGCTTCTTGGGCAAGCTTTTTGGCTTTCTCAAATTCCTCCCTGAGCTTTTTCTGTACCAGGCTGTCCTCTTTCTGCTGAAATAGAACACTTTGGATTTGCTGTTCAGCAGTAATTGCTTTCTCAGCAGCATCTCTGGCAGCATGTATTTGCTTCTCAGCTTCTTTATCAGCATCTTCTTTCTGCTTTCTGGCCTCATCTGCTTTCGTTTTGAGACGCTCCACTTCTTCTTGGGCAGCTTGGCGTTGTCGAGCTGCCTCTTGTTCTGCGGCAGTAATCTTTTTCAGTTTTTCTTCAGCCTCCCTTCTTCTGTTTTCTTCTTCAAGGGCAAGCTTACGTTGCTTCTCTGCCTCCTCCTCAGCTCGTAGTTTGCTTTGTTGTGTTTCCTCAGCAATATTCTTCAGCTTATTCAGTTCAAGCTCCAAATCAAGCTTGCCAGATGAAGCCTTCTCAAAGTTAAGTTTCAAGATACGAATCTCCTCTTCAACTATTCTTTTCTGTTTAAGAGTTTCATCCACAATTGATTTCTGTCGTTCTAGTTCCATTTCAGAGGATTTCTTGAGCTTGTCGATCTTCTGCTCAATGTCTTGCTTGTGCTGGCTTGCCTGATCTTCAAGAGCTTTTCTCTGGTAAGCCTCAAGTTCAGCATTCCTTCTAAGGCGTTCATTTTCAGCCTCCTTTTCTTTAAGAGCTATCTCTGCTTCAGTTTTCAAGCGAGTTGCCTCATTAATGGCAGTAAGTTTCTCTTTGAGAATTCTCTCTGCTTCTGATCTCTGCCTTGCAGCTTCCTCCTCAGCCACTTGCCTCTGCCTCTTTGCCTCTTCAGCAATGGCGCGGAGCTTGGCTGCTTCATCTGCAAGATCCCTCAGTTTAGCAGCTTCAGCTTCCAAGAGTTGTTTACTCTTTTCAGTGGTAGACATGCTATCCTTTTCAGCCTTAGACTTCAGCTGCAAAAGTATGTCCATTTCACTTCTAACGGTGGAAAGCTCATCTTCAAGCTGCTTCCGCTGCTGCTCTGCGGCACTGACCTCATTCTTAAGACGGTACAGTTCATCATCAAGTAGAGTTCTCTGTTGCTCAGCATGATCAAAATCAGCTCTCAAGCGGATCAGCTCGTGCTCTGCTGAAAGCTTCTGTTGCGCCGTGCTCTCCGCCAGCTTCCTCTGCCGCTCAAGTTCTTGCTCAGCCATGTCTTTCTGTTTCAGGGCAGACTCTTCAGCTTTGGCCCGTTTTTTGGCCTCACGCTCAGCGTCATCTTTCTGTTTTTCGGCCTCTTCCTGTGCAAGAGTCTTTTTGTGGGCCTCTTCCTCTGCCTGGAGCCTTAGACGAAGGGCTTCATTGGCTTTTTGCCTCCATTTTTCAAGCTCTTTCTCAGCCTCCTCCCTCGCCTTGTCTGCCTCTTCCTGTTGCTTTTTGAGGCGTTCTGCCTCCTCCTGCAGTTGAATGACAGTTCCGTGCTTTTCTCGGAGCGACTCCTCGAGTTTGGACGTCTTCTCGACAAAGGACATGCGCTTGCTCTGCAGCTCAGCAGTGGCACTTTTCTGAGCTACCTCTTGAGCGAGCTTAATTTGTCGGTCTTTCTCAATCTCAGCCTGCTTCATGTGCCTCTCTGCCTCCTCAGCCTGCATCTTATGCTTTTCAAGGTCATCCAGGGCTTTCTGCTTCTGCCTGGCAGCCTCTTTCTCTGCTTCAGACTTCAGCTTCAACTCTTCCTCTGCCATTCGCTTCTTCTGGGTCTCCTCATTGACCTGCTTGCGAAGTTTCTCAGCCTCCTCCTGAGCAACTTTGCGAAGTCTCTCTGCCTCTGCAGCCTTGTCTCTAAGCTGCCTCACCTCATCCTCGGCAGTGGACTTCTGCTTTACTGTAGTTTCCAACTGAAGTCTTATGATGCGGATCTCTTCCTCTATTTTGGTCCGGCTTTGCAGCGCCTCCTCCACTTGTTGACTCTTTGATTTGATCTGTTGTTCGGAGAGGTTTTTGAGCTCATGCAGCTCCAGCTGGATGTTCTGCTTTTGCCTTTCAGCATCCACAGCAACAATCTCTCGTTTGCTAACCTCCTCTTGCATCATGAGCTTGAGCTCTTGTGCCTCTTTCTCCGCTTTGGCAATGGCCTTGGCATGAGCTTCAGCTAGCTGCTTCTGTTTCTCTAACTCTGCCTGCATTTCAGCCATTTTTTTCCTCTCTTCTGCTTTAAGTTTCTCAGCAGCTTTCTGTATTAGTGGAAGTAAATGGTAAAGAAAATTATGATTAAGAACAAGCATGACAGGGTGTTAAAAGATGTAGTTTACCAAAAAATGAAAATGCCGTCATCCATCATTTATTAACTCTGTCATTCCAAACCTGTATGACTTTCTATTATATTATTCTTCCGTGGAACACAAAAAGTGATTATTTTTTTTAAGAATATCTTGGCCACTCTTTCCAACTTAATGAGAACTGGAAAAGTCAAGCTCCAAAATGACAAAAAACACCATGAAAGAACCATAAAAGTGGTCCATATAACGTGCATTATATTCTAAGTCTTCTGAAGCTATTATATATCTTCAGAAAACTTGGAAAACGGCACAGAAGCTTTATGGATGACTGTCATCATGCTTTGTCACTTTTGAAGTTTGAAAGCTTCAAATACCATTCATTGTAACTGCATGGCAAAAAAAACCCCGAAATTGCCATAATCAAAAAGTCACCTTTTTGTTCCATGGAAGCATGAAAGACATTTGAGGTTTGGAATAACATGAGGGTGATCAAATGATGACAGAATTTTTCATGTTTTCAGTGAACTAATTCTTTAAGTGTTAAGGTTTTTGTTTAGCTCAAAGGAAGACAGGTTTAGATGCAAACATGACAAATGGGGTTAAGATAAATTAATAGTCAAATATGATATAATTAATGTATGGAGACACAAGACATTGCTTTAAAACACTACACTCTCATGACATGCAAGGGAGAGGCTCCTAAATGGTAGCACTCTGAACACCATCTACTGCATTCCAGTAAATCAAAGTGACTCAAGACAAAACTGTCTAATAGTATGCAATCAATATGCTTTTGTTTTTAACTGGATGAATGGATGGAAACTGAGCACACAATTAATACAACTAAGTGTGTTAACAAAAAAATCCTGACTTTCTAAAGATATATCAACATTAAGACAACTTGATTTGGTGGCCAGACCAAATAGTGAGAAGAAAAGAACAACTAAATACCAACAGTGCAAGCAAGTACTCCAAACGTTAGAAATGGAGAGTAAGCTACAGGTGTTAAATGCAATGATTCAGGCAGACAAGCAGGTCCAGATGCACAGATAAAGAGCAGAGGTTAGTATGAAAAAAAAAAACAACACTTCAAGTTACTGTAAATAAATAAATAAGGGCAGTAGGAATCTGATTCTCAAAGAAAATTATTTACACTTACTCTGTGAGAATAGCTATAGCTAAGAAAATATAGCTATGAGAATCAGAAAACTACATTGAACTAAAGTACAATAACATTTACAGAGATCATATAAGCTTGATGGGAGGAAATTCATGAAGAGGGATTCAGGAACATGGGTATGAAATTACTAGAGCGTAGTGAAAAGTTTTACCTCTTTAGAGCCCAAATAAGATCAAGCAATCATCAAGACAAAGTACTGGCAAGCAGTTAGGAGAAGCAAAGAAACCAAAGGTTAGGGTTTGAAAGACATACAGTAGTGAGAAAAGAGAAAAGCTTATAGGAAAAGTGGGCCTCATTCAACTTGCTTTCCCTAGTGTGTATCAGACACTGTCTGACGCATAGATATAACAAGTTCTGCTTTTCTTAAAATATGTCAAAATACCTCTACAGCTGCCGGGAAGTGTTGGTCTTTTTTTTTTTTAAATGTAAAAATGTATCTGCAAATGAGCAGATACAAGCTATTCTAACTTTTGGTAAAATAAATGTGTAAAAAATAGAAATTATTTGCAAAGGACATATTTATTCCACCCGTCACTTATTTCTGTTTGTCACCTACGGCTTTTGTTTCCAAAATGACAGAATAAATGTTGAGTGACCCATACATTAAGTATATCTAGATGATTTTTTAATGAGTGGTTGGTTGGATTGGTTAAGGTTAGTGTGTTGAGTTAGTCTGGTATGAATAGGGTCCCTTTGGTGTCACGCACCTCCTCGTCCTCCAAGCGCCGCTGTGTGTCTGTGATGAACTTGATGTACTGACTGGTCAGCGTCATCAGTTCGCTATAGCGAGTTCTCAGAGTTACATACTATGATGAAAAGGATAAAGCATTTTGATCATTCAAATGAGATCAGTAAGTAGGCTGTACTTCTTATAAGATCATAATTGCACATTTATAATGATAAAACACTGTAGAAATCTATGCAAACATCAAAAAATGCAAACGTATGAATTAGAATGAACTGATCTATGAGTGTTTTCCAACCTCTTGAATTATGTTATCAGAGGCAGACTCCATCTTGGTTTTCTTCAAAGGAGAAGTCAGAGGTTCAACCTGAGCTTTGTAGGCAACCAACTGTAGTTCATAATCCTGAAAAAATAAAGATTGTAGCATTCCAACAACAAAAATCTGTCATTTATTCCTCTAATGGCAAAGCTGAAATTACTCCAGTCTTCAGTGTCGCATGATCCTTCGCAAATCATTCCATTATGTTGCATCATGGTTTCCACAAAAATATAAAGCAGCACATTTTCAACAACGATAACAAAAAGAAATGTTTCTTGAGCAGCAAATCAGCATATTAGAATGATTTCTGAAGGATCGTGTGACACTGAAGACTGGAGGAATGATGCTGAAAATTCAGCTTCGATCCCAGGAATTAATTCTATTTTAAAGTATATTCAAATATATAAATCTCTTACCTTAATTGTGTCAATGTAAGCTTTGGCATATTTCTGACACTCATCAACTTTCTCTTTGTTTTTCTCAATCTCTTCAAGCAGCTTCTGTGAGGGGGAAAAAGTCAGGATATTATACTTCTGCCTGTTCAATACGCCAACAAAAAGCAATTAAAAATACATTTTTTTTTAATGAATTGCAATGTGTATCAGAGAACTAATGCACAAAAAAAGAATATTCCAGGGTATTATGATAATAACGTGACTTCTTCATGTGTCTTTTAAAATTTCTCTGGATTTAAATATCGTTGGAAACATTTGGGATAATAAAGTAACAAGTCAACAACATATTGTGCTGTATACCAAAAATTGTGATAACTCTCTTTAAAGCATTATATTGGTTATAGAGATGGATTAAGTGCAGTTTGAAAAGCCTGTTACAGAAAACTTGTGTCTATCAGTACCTTCTCCTGTGCCAGTTGTTCTTTTAGGGTCTTGCTGTCAATTATAGGCACCGCCTGGATCTTCTCCTGCCGCTGTTTAGCATCTGCGATCCAGCGGATGAGCCAGTCGTAGCTCTCCCTGTAGTAGCCCTGCTGCCGACCAAGCTGCTCCAGCTCGCGATGGCGCAGGTCGATCTGGGCAAAGACGGCACGCCAGCGGTCCTGCAGGCTGCCCAGGAGCTGCCTGTAGTGGTCAAGCTCGGCGTCCCGTTCAGTGTAAACCTGAAGCATGCGCTGGCTGACCGAAGTGGCCTTGGCCAGCTCACCCTCCATATCATCAAACACGGGCCGCTGGGTTTCTGCCTCCACCCGCATTTTCTGAACATACAAGAACAAGTTGATTAATCCCAAAATAAAATGAATGTTACTACGTTGTATAAATTGGACAGTATGTATGCTTCTTCATTGAAATAACCAACTAAATCCCAACATTTTGCAAAAGGTCTCGTCTCAAATGAATATTCTGTCATCATTTACTCACCATCTTGTCTTTCCAAACTTTTGAAGAATTTTGGTAACCAAATAGTTTCAGTTCACAATGATTTCCATTGAATTTTTTTGCTCCAAATAATGGAAGAGAATAGGAACTGTTTGGGTACCAACATGCTTCAAAATACCGTCTTTCATGTTCCTCAGAAAGAAGAAGATCATACAGGTTTATAACCACATGAGGGTGAATTAATGAGGAGATCATTTTCATTTTTGGGTGTACAAATGTTATTTTTTTACATGTTAAAATACTTTGTTTCCAAGTCATTTGCAAGTTGATTTTCCCAAATAGTGCAACAATGTGGCTCTTCAAAACATAAAGTGTCAGTTTAAGAATCAACCCAACACATGAATATCTGTTTGCCTAAACAATGGCAGATTGGGAAACCTGTTCGAAAACACAGACATTATTTTTGCTATTAAGTTCGATGCCACAGAAACGACACATTTCACAATTAATGTCCACTTGGTTTGAATGGACTTAAAATGCTGATCTCCTCTTTGATGACTAGCTTGAAACAAGCATTAAAATAATCAATATATTTCTATAATATTTTTAATTCACTGTAAAACCTGGAAATATGAAGGAGGAATTTGAGTTACTCATTGATTTGAGTAAAAGTATTTGTAAAAATCCTTATTGTTACTTATCCAATAAATCACAAAAACATCATGTTAATTAACTGGTAAAACAAGGATCATTGAAGAACATTCAGCTCTTAATGGAATCCTGGAATTTACTTTACGCAAACCAGGAATGTCATTCCTTCGAATATTTTCCTGAATAGTGTTGGAGTCAAAGCACTGATCTACATCTTTGTATGTATTACATAAATGATATTCACCTAGTGTCAAATAACTAAACACTTCATCCCATGTTACCTTGAGCTCAGAAGAGTAATTCTCCACCTCCTGGACGTTTGAAGGAACCGTGTGAACCTCACGCAAGCGATTCTCATATTTCTTCACGACATCTTCTGCCCCTTGAGTGTTCCGGATCACAATTTCTATCGTCTTAAGTCTACAGAGGAAAGAGTTGACTTGATCTAATCAGAAATCAGAAATCATTCTAATATGATGATTTGATGCTCAAGAAGCATTAATGTTGAAAACAGTTTTTACATAAGAGACTTCTTTCAAAAAAGAGACTTCTTAATTATGTCAAATATTTGACAGGTAGCGTCCACACTGATTAATTAGGGATGCTGCTTTTCCTTCAAGTTTTGTCTCTGAGACAAAAACGGATATGTTATGCAAAGACAAAAACTGCTTAGGCGAGAGCGCTTCTTACTTCTCCAGGTACACTGAGGACAGGTTGTATGTTTGGTCCATCTTCTGCAGGGTGACAGCCAGTTCCGAGCGCAGGACGGGAGTGCTGGACTGCTCCGGGGACGCCAGGACCTCCTCGGCTTTCTGAGACACTTTGTCCAGGTTCTTCTTAATGCCTTCCAACTCCGCATGCACTTTCTGTTTGAGCACAAATGGAAACTCTGAGAAGATCTGACCCACTTTGTTAAATATGACAAAGAAAATGGTCCATATTTTGACACCATAACCAAATAAATAAGCCAGTTCAGAATTTCAGGGCAAAAAGCTCATTCTCACTACTTTTAAACCTCATATTGTTTTAGTATCTGTTGTTCTGTCTGTTCAAATTTTCTGCACTACGGTATTGTTTCTACAATGGAATAAAAATGATTATTTTATCATTTTATTACTCGCAATTTTAACTTTTCTCACAATTGCGAGTTTATATCTTGCACGTCTGAATTATAGTAGCATAATATACTCGCAATTGTGAGAAATAAACTGAGAATTTTGAGGTATAAACTTGCAATTGCGAATTATAAAGTCCAATTGAATTGCAATTCTCACTTTTTTTGTGAGATTTTTCGCTATAGCAATAAATGAGCTAAAAAACATCTGGATGCACTACAATAAGAACATTTGAGGGAAATATGCTGAAGGGTCATGAAAAATGTCAGGGTAAAACATAGTAATGAACATAGGGTGAAATATGATAGACATGTTTTGACAGGTTTTGTGAAACTTGCTCATTTATCACCATCACAAATATGATTGAAGATTGATGTCTTTATGATATGTATACACATATTTCAGTTTCACAAGAGTTTTTACCTGGATAAAAGGAAAAGAAAAGTTGAGGGCAAGACAGTGATTGTTCTGTCGTACCTTCTGTTCCACACTCTTCTGACTGCAGTCTTTGAGCGGATCTTTTCCCACAGGCTGTCGGATACGAGCCACTGTACGAGACTCGCAGTCTTCGATCTGCACGCGCAGGTTTTTGATTTGGGTGATGTACGACTTGCATATGGATTCATCCTGCTCGCCTGTGAACGCAAAAGATTTGTTAATATGGTTTTCTAAATAAAAACAATATTTCTCCCTTTATCTGTGCATTGCAGCCAACATTCATGTCACACACATTCCGTCTGTGTTAGTGGTGCACATGACATTCCAAAACAAGAGAAAAGAAACTATATATAATACTATGCATGAAGAAAATTCATTTCAGGAACTATTATCTCATGACTATAAAATCTATTAAATAAATATTATTGCACTTTTTTTTAAATCATCAAAATAAAAATATTGTTAATTAGAATGAAAATTTTTCTTAATGTTAAATGCTACAGTATGTACACTAAGTGCAAATATAATTTTTTACATTATTTTTTACACTAATTAAAATATTTTACACTAATATTTTCTTTTCACTAAGTGTATATAGTTGTTAGATGCCATTTATACTTAGTACAAACAGTGGCTGTTTGCCCATCAGTTTATATAGTATATTATAAAACATTATGCAGTAATAATAAAATATTCAGTGTATGGTTATATTTATTAAACTGGATTCTGCTTTTTTGGGACATTACCTGTCCCTAAATCCCTCCCCTACACCGACCAATAACCCTACAGTTTGTCTCCGCTATTAAATTCCAGTATTTATTTCCACTTTCTAAATATTTTCTTCATTTTTAAAAAAAAATAAATAGCCTCTGCCAACAAGGTGTGCTATTTTTCTTCATTTTGATTTCAAGATTCCATGTTGGGAATTCAACATATTTCATTGGATTCCCCTTATTTGATGTCATCTAAATTACAAATATATGACCCAATACAAAGATAGAAATTCATTGTTTGACCAGGATACATTTTTCCTCTGTATTTAAATCTGCAATATGTATTATTTCCGTCCACTAGAGGTCGCCTACTCAAAACAAAGGCGTAGCTTGATGATGCCGAGTTTGAGCGTGGAATCTTGGGACATGTGGTCTTCACCTCACAGCCGGTGGAAAAGAATCAGGATGGGACTCGAGCGGAAATCGTGTTCATGGATGTGATTATTAACGTGACTGTAGTGTGAAGCAGAGCGAGTGTTGTGGAGCTGAACGAGACGATTGATAATGAGAGACGAACGACACACGCCTCGAGAGCAGAGGGACTTTTATTATGACACAGTCGCCGGCGACGCTTCTGCTTTTCCGGTCATGAGTGTGAGGAAACGCAGCTCTGTTTATCATATTAGATACATTTGAGTGGACATAAATTGATATAAACTAATGCAAATAGAGGGTAACAATCGTGACATTTAACAGTTGGTGTTTTTGAGGTAACATTACTACTAATGTCAGCATCCTCTCTGCCTCGACGGCAAACATACATGTGTTCTCCACTAATCCAGCATCTAGTCAACAAACTACTTTAGTGATATGAAAACATATACTGTAGTGTACTGTATAGCATACCGCTTTGTTGTCTATGTTTTAAATCCGTTTTTGAAGTGTCCAGTTCTGTGCAGCGCGCAGCCTCGCGTTATGTGTTAAAACAAACTCTCACTCTTCTCAGCCGCTCCACGAACGGATGCAACCCGGACAATTAAATCAATCACGGTTGTTTGCACATGCTTGCAATTCTTGCAACATGCTTGAGTTCTTCCGACTTTATTTTATAGTAAGTAACGAAAATGCTTTGGGGGAATGTATCGAATTAAAAGTGTACATTTTACTTAGGAAATGTAGTGGAGTAAAAGTAAAAGTTGACAAATATAAATACTATAAATATAGTTACTTATAAGTAAGTATAGATTTTTCCCAAAAAATACTTAAGTACTGTAACGAAGTATTATTACTTCATTAATATTTTTTCATATTAAAATTTCATCATTTTAAAATGTATTGTATGATGGAGAAAATTCTGTATTACTGTTACTAAAAATAGAGCTTCACTGGATTATGATTATGTTAGCTACTTGACAAAAATGTTTTTCTCTGAGGCATGATAAAGCATGGTGCTCGCAAAAAAATCAAGAAAATCAGATGTAAACAATAAGACTAATTGTGTTGAGCTATATAACAATAATTAGTTTTCTGTCTATAAATGCATTAAAGCGTCTTTTGGTGTTTCCATGGTTTCTGCAAAATAAAACCGGAAACCGAGGGTAACGTGGATATTTCCTCACGATTTACAAATAGTTGGAAACATTTGGGATATATAACACTGGCCGGGTGGTTTTTGGATTTCAAAAATTGTACATATTGCAGCTTTAACACTATATTGAGTTTCAATACAGTACATGCACACTCTGTAGAGATGCGCAGTTAGCTAAAGCACAGGAAACAAACAATGACAAAAACTGACACAACACGTTTGTCCATTTATAAAGCAGCGCATCTACGATAACCAAACTCTGCTGAAGACTGTCAGCAGGAGCACAAGACTCACCCCGTGCTCTGACAGCTGCTCCTGTAACGTGAATTTAACAGTTACCCAACATTTGTACAAATATCACCCTCAATTTTCAAGTGTTTCATGGTGCGCATTGGGGTTTGTCAAGGGTTTCATATTTATCGTGGGGTGAAGTGTGTACCTTTCTCCAGGGTGCGGAGCAGGTTGTCGAAATACTGTGTCGTCTCCTTATACTCCCGTTCGATCTGCATGTTGTCATTTGAATCGAAAAGCTTCGAGTCTTGGCTGTCTTTGAGAAAGTCCTGATAGTGCAGCTGAAGGTTCCTCAAAATCAGCTTGTACTCGTCTGGCTTCATCGTCTTGAACTGAAGTGGAAAAACATGAACCCTTAGCAATTTTCAAATTCAAAATGGTTAAATTTGTATCTTTTCTGTAATTATTGCAACATTTGTCTTTTGTCTAAATTCTAAATCTATAGCAAACTTATTCTCCGATGTTAAAACAGTCAAATCACGTCTTCTCTTTAATTTGTTTAGGCATGCTACTCAATAAATCAAGTCTCCTTGTTTGCCGACCGTTTCCTAAATATAACTCCGTGGATCTGCAACTTAAAAAAATCAAGTTACTGAGTTAGAGGTAAAAATCCCATCTTGCTTACAGAAGAACTAAGGGTGGGAGATATATACCTATAGACAGGGCTTGTATTGCTCATAATTTTGTGTAAACGGTTGATAAAGAAAATGCACAGTATAATGGATCCATGCGTCAGGTCTTAAAGTGACAGCAGCCTAATAAACCTGCGGCCAAATTATGAGATAATATTACAAATATCAATAGGGCAGTTTTGCCCCATGGTATCAGTGTCAAAATTGTGGGCAGTAAATTTGGAAAACCACTAGCCACAGTGGCTAGAGAGCAAAAAAGTTCATGTCAAGGTCTGTCCGTAGACATGATACACCAGTAGAAATTAATCAACTGTTAAGAGATTTTAACATCCTGGTGTTTTTTTTTTTTTTTTCATTTTATGAGTAAAATAAGGTCTTGAACATTTGGTTCTACAACTTAAACAGCACACACTCACACCCCGAACGTTCTTACCTAGTTACTTATTAGAAACATGCATTTAAAAAATAAATAAATAATTAATAGCTTTGCATTTTTGATATGGGCATGTGTAGAGCCATACGTTCAAGTATCAGATCTTATTTTACTCATAAATAATAAAAAAAAAACATTATAGGAAAATCCTGGAGGGAAGTAGTGGTGAATTAGCATGTCGGTTCTCTTGTTTTTTTTGTTTTTTTCTTTCAATGCTGGTTCGCTTAACATTCACACTGTCATTTTTAAGATGCTAAAGATACAAAAAAAAAAAACATTTTTTGTGAATGAACGAACACCCAAAGAAACTATGCTGTGCTCTGGGCTAAATGTGCTTGTTCTATGTGCGTACATTCAAAGCTTTATGAATCTTTTATTTCGGATCAGTGGTTCGGTTCACGTATCAAACTGCCAAAATCACGTGAACTATTAAAACTGCGAAACACTTATGATGTAACGAAGCCTCGTTTGCTGAAATCACGTGACTTTGGTGCTCCAAACCACTGATTCGAAACAGAAGATTCATAAAGCTTCATGAAGCAGTGTTTTGAAGTCAGCCGTCACTAGATATTGTTGAAAAGTCGTTAAAGTATTCCTGTCGCTTTATAATATTAATGTCGAACCACTGTACTCACATGACCTGTTTTAAATATGTTTTAGTGTCTTTCTGTTCATCTGAAAGTGTTCATTATCTTGCTGTCAATACGGATTTCATCAAAAATATCTTAATTTGTGCTCTGAAGATGAACAAAGGTCTTACGGGTATAGAACGACACGAGGGAGAGGAATTCATGACAGAAATTTCATTTTTGGGTGAACTAACCCTTTAATAACCAGCTTAAGGAGATTCACAAATACATTTCCTCATCTCTATTTATTTTTCAGACATGAATAAAAAAAGAAAACAAACCATAGAGATGTTCCACGAGCGGATGAGATGGATGTCTTTCATCAGGTATTGCCAGGACAGCAGACTCCTGAGATCAACGTGCAGTTTCTGCCACAGAACCAGTGTCTGCTGGTGACCAGCCTCCAGACTGAGAGAAACATCACCATAGCAGTCAAACAAAAACTGTATCAATGACACTAAAACACCAAGGTCTGTTTAAAGGTCTCCACCTTTACAGTTTAGTTCCAATCATTTACCTGGAAACGCTCTCCACAGCCTCCTTGTTGACGGGCGGGACCAGGAAGCAGACAGAAGGTACGACGGCCTCGTTGCCCGAGCGGTGCAGAACCTTCCACTGGAAGGGTTGGGAGTTACTGACGAGCGCACACTCGTCGCCCTTGTGAATCGTGATCTGTTACGCGAAACAAGGATTTAAGCATGCAGCACAGGCTGGTCAAGGATAAGAGCGAATGCGAACGCATCTACCTCCATCTGTTTAAAGTCACACACGGACTGGATGGGTAGTTTTCCTCTGAAGGGGGTCGTGGGGTCGCGCGGCTTCAGCTGGATGACCGATTTGGCTCTCTTGTTCAGGCTGGCGATGTCAGTCTTAAACTCATTCAGCTGCTCTCTTTCCTCCTGTGGTGAAACTCATTTAGTTCAAAGCTTGTAGCGACTTCTCAATTTGATTTTTTTTTTCACCATTATAAGAAATGTTGATGACACTTTACAATAAGGTTTCATTTGTCATCAATTGGTTGACATGAACTAACAATGAACGATACTTCTACAGCATTTACGGGTCTTATTTTCAACATTTACTACAACATTTATTAACACTTCTATTAATGCCTTATTCTGCATGACTTTATTCTACATCCCTGAATCCTAAACTTAAACGCTATCAATAAGCAGTAATTATGAGCTTATTGAGGGAAAAACTCACAACAGCATCTTGGAGTAAATCCTCCAAACGAGTGGCAGTGGTGGTGCGGTCACACATGTACTTCTTCTTCATGGTCTCCTGCATCTTCTTCATCCTCTCCTGAGCATCTCTCACATCAGCAAAGAACTATTGGTAAACCGGATAAGGGAGGTGGAGAAAGAGAAGAGTACAGCTTATCAATGATCGGCCAACAAAAAGATTTGCCGTGGTTACCGTACCCATTTGACGATACCGTACCTGGAAATATGCAGTGTTCTCTTTGAGATGAGTTTCAATGCAACAGCACACTTGAAGGATCCAGCTCCACTGAGTCTGCAGAGCTGCGGTGAAGGCCTGAAAACCACCAACCCAACACGTATGTTATAAATACATACTGTACTGTACATTAAAGTAGACTGCAGTCAATAACTGTACTTAAAACTCACCTTTGATAATCAAAATGGCATTTCGTCATGCATTAAAATAGCTTGAATGAACTTTACACCTGCATATAGTACAGAGCTTCCCAAACTTTAGAGGGGTAAGGCCCCCCAAAACATTGCAAAAGCTCCACGACCCCGCTGTTAAAAAATATATACCGACATTTACCTAAAAATACATTTATTGACAAGTTTGTAAGAATTTCATGTGAATTATGAGAACTAAACATTCTTTACAAATATATTTAAATCCATAACACTAACCTTACATACTTTAAAAAAAAAACAAATTTTAGAACAATTGGAATATTTTAATTATTTTAATATGTTGATTTGGACTAGCGACGGCCCCCCTGCAATACCGCTACTGCCCACCGGGGGTGCCACTACCCACTGATTTAGTATATGTATTCTCATAAATATGCAAATGATCCACTCAATCACACCCGCTCAGAATACCTGATCTACTCGGTCAGCTTTACTGTAGAAAATTCAGCTTTTATCAGAGTTTTTTTTTTAAATGTATTCACATAGAAAACAGTCATATTACTATTTTTACTGTGTTTTTGATTACATAAATGCAGCCGTGAGACTGAAAAATCTTATTGACCCCAAACTGTAATGTCTCTACAATATGACACTTAGGTTCACGCCGTACCTCAACAGTCTTCTTGCCTGGATGGCCATCATTAATGAGTCTGTCTCCAGTGGCCTTGATGTCATTGACCTTCTTCTCCCGAAGTTCCAGTTCTCGCATGAGTCCCTGAGGATTTAATTAGGCCATGAAGAGCACTCAAACTGTAAAATAATCTCCATTTACACATCCAACTATAATAAGCAACAAGTCTTGGAACAACAACCAATCAAAATCAAAAATACCCCCATAATCCTCACCCTAAACAGATAAACGGGTGTATAAAATGCTCTTATTGGTGCTGCACTTACTGAGTAGTTCTCTTTCTTTGCCCCCATGTTGGTGTTGCGCTCACTCCAGTCGTAATTGATCTCCTCTTCCTCTTTGTCATTAAGCCACATCAGTTCCTTGGTGGCGGCGCTGACAAAGTTATATAGCTGGTCAAGATTTCTCATACGGGACTTGGAGGAGTTCTGGAGAGCAGAAGTACACAGTAAACAGAAGTGCACAGGCTAAATGACTTTCAAATAGCTACCGGTCAGAGCGCTCACCAGCAGTTTGCTGTACTGCAGATCCAGTTTGCCCAGATATTCTCTGTATGTGCCTTTACTAGCAGGCGAGAGTTGGTTCTGAAATACACAAAGAGGAAGAGATATCAGATCAAGACTCTAAAGCTATTTGAAGTAAAAATAGAAGGTAACTTACTATAGTTATAATCAGGGTTGGGGAGTAACGAAATACAAGTAACTTAGTTACGCATTTAAAATACAAAATTTGAGTCACTGTATTTCATTACAGTTACATTTGAAATGGGTGGTAATCAGATTACAGTTACATCTGAAAAGTGTTTTAGATTACCAAAGTGATTACTTTGAGTTTTAATGTCATTTAAACAGCGATTGGTGATTCTCTGACTCTGACCGTCTGAAAAAGAGGAGTTAAGTTTCATGTTTTCGACTGTTTTCATGTTTTGTGAGTCATTTTATAATTCACTCGTCACTGCGACTTTTTCTCACAATTAGTTTTTTTCCTCACAATTGAGAGTTTGCATTTCAAACATTTCAATTGGGCGATATAAACTGGCAATACTGACTTTTTTTTCTTGCAATTTTGAATTTAGTATGGAGTTTATATCTCATAATTTTATTTGCAACTTTATTTCACGCAATTCTGAGGGATTATTAGTATTAATTAATTATTAGTATTCCAAAGGATTCTAAAGTATTTAGATTAAGTTACTAAACTTGAGTAATGTAACGAAATGCGTTACAAATGACTTTTTAAAGCATGTATTTTGTAATCTGTAGTGAAATACATTTTAAAAGTAACCCACCCAGCCCTGGTCATACTTATATATATCCAACTTTTAACACTCATTGTGTGATAATATAGTTTACATTTTCAGACGATATAAACAAGTACGTGAGATTTGCTAGTATATATTGCTTTTCTTGAGTAGACTATTTATGCAAATGAAGTTGGACATACTTACATATCCAACTTTATATAAAGAGCTAGCTATTAAAATAGTTTGTGGTGATATTTGAGCTGGCCAATCAAATCAAAGAAGGCTTAGAAGGCCGGGTGTGAAATCCAATGCGACGCTTTCCTTTTAGCAGTAAAAAAGGACGTGCCGAGTAAGTAGCCAAACATGTTTTATGAATGAAATATAACAGTAATGTACACCAGTGATTTTATGAAATTTTGCCGTTTTGAATTGAAAACATGCTGTAATTTGATTTAATATATTATTAAATGTAATTTATAACGAGACCAGAAACGTTTTGCATTTTGACATATTAGATATACAAATAAGAGTGAAAAAAATAAATAAATACTTGCAAATAGTTTAAATTCATTACTTAACTACTTCTTTTTCGTTATTGCTGTAAATCCCTTTTATTGATTTAATTCCTTTTTACAAATAAATTACCCAATAACACTGTATACGGATACAGTTAGATATACCTATATATCCAACTTTATATAGAGAGCTGTGCGATAATATGGTTACATTTTGCGCCAATATAAAAAAACAAGCAGTATATAGTTCTATATAGTATATAACTCTTCATGCAAGTGTACTTTAAGTTGGATATCATTTTAAAAGTTGCATAATTTGTTTAAAAAGAAAGTCAAAAGTAAGTACCTCATCTGCTCGTGCCCGCTCAATCTTAGCTTTAAAGTCCTCGATGGTTTGGTGAAGACCTCTGTGGCTGCCCAGCTGAGATTCCACAGACGGAAGATCAATGCCCCACTCGGCCGAATCGATCCTGCGCTGGTTCTCCTCCACCCAGGCCAACAGGTCCTGCGCGTAGTGGAGAGTGACCTCGTCGAGCTCCGGTCGCACGCGTTGCGCAGACTTCTGGGAAACGTGGGTGAAGGAGACGTGAGAGGCAGTACTGACGCTGGACTTGAGCCTCAGATTGTAGTCGCTGCGCAAGTTCACCAAGCGCTCGTGTAAGCGATAGACCCTGAGGAAAAAAAGACAAAAAATATCATTCTTTTTCCTGGACTTAAAGAGGTTTGATTGTTTAAAATGACATAATGGGTCATATTTACATATGTAGATTGACCTTCTTTACTGGAGGAAGGTTTTCAACTATAGTAGTGCTGAGAAACTTCGAGCGGACTCACCTGCGATACATCTGCTCTGCCTGCAGGTGGCGCCCATCTTTGAGAAGCTGAACATCGTTGAAGAGGAGACGGATCATGCCATCGGCTTTGTCCAGATCTCTCTCCACCTCTACAGTGTGCTGCGCCGATTTCCCCGCATTCAGGAGACGGATGTCCTGCAAGAACGGCGACAAGGAAAGTCACTATAATGCATAGTCACAGCAACTTCATATAATACCAACAGCGATTTAAAGATTCTGCAGATCTACGCTCTCACCGTCTGCAGTAGGGACTCGGTCTGGTTGAGTTGCTCCTCACACATGCCTGATTCCATCTGGACTTTACTGACAATCTGTTGGAGACGTTCTAACCTGGAAAGATCACAATTTGCATACAAATAATTACATTTCAGTTCTCTAAATGGGCAGTTCTTGGCCAGACACAAGCTGCAATCGGGAACAGACGTTATGACAAATAGTCAGCGGTCTGGTGTACGAAGGACTGGCACACATACAACCGAAAGTGAGACTTGGAATTAAGGGATAGGATTTTTTTTTAAACTAAAATAATACAAATGTGAATAATATGCTAGAAAATTGCTTCATTAAACCACTAAAAATCACCTGAATGTAAATAGGTTCAAATTAATTAAAAATAAATAAATAAAAAAGAAACATGAACAAGAAACTCACAGTTTTCCACGGCAAACCAAATACTCTAAACGATACGGGTCAGTCATAAAGGCCATTTTTTTAGAATCCGACAGCATGGAAGAGTTTCTCCGAAACGCATAAGATCATGTTTTTCTTGTTACAATCCTGTCATGGGACTGGGACAGACCAAACTACAGCCAGGAAAAAGTTGTTGTGGCGCTTGGTCATCCATTCCACAGTCCAGCCCATAAAGGATCTGTTTGCTACATATTACTCTTGTCCAGCAACATTGTCTTGTGACAGGGGATGTGTCCCGTTTCAAATGATCCTCCCTCTTCTTCTAGATGATTGATAATAACAGTTGTTTGGTTTAGTTTCATTTACTCCCGATCCTTCACATTCTTACTTACATTACAAGCAGTACTTTTGCTATACTGCTTCACTTAACTAGGAAGTTTAAATGATTCCGTTGCAATAATTCAGAGTATTCAGAGATGTCATAAAACTATAACTATGTCAATTAGCCAAACCGAAATATTAATAATTCAAGGTTTCTTGCATCAAAACAGCTGTAATTTAGTTTTGTCTACTGTACCTTTAAGATATCTATATGTAAATGATCTCTGTTGTGATTGGCTAAACACTTTGCATGTGAGACTACCACAGAAGTTCATGCTTTTGTTCATTACAATATTGCTGAAGACTGAACAGGTGTTCACATAGGTAGTTGGGGGAGTAATTGGGTTGGGGAGTAACGAAATACAAGTAGTTAAAATACAAAATTTGAGTCACTGTATTTCATTAAATGGGTGGTAATCAGATTACAGTTACATCTGAAAAGTGTTTTAGATTACCAAAGTGATTACTTTGAATTTTAATGTCATTTAAACAGCGATTGGTGATTCTCTGACTCTGAGAGTCTGAAAAAGAGGAGTTCAGTTTCATCAACATTTTAATACTTTTAAGAGGATCATAAAAATGTTGTTATTTCTATTTAGTTCTGTCCTGAACAAGACAAAATGAACGAATTTATATAAAAATTGCTGAACTGTCAACTGAACTGTCCTGTCATGAGCTGATGATCCACGACTGTTTTCATGTTTTGTGAGTCATTTTATAATTCACTCGTCACTGCAACTTTTTCTCACAATTTGTTTTCTTCCCCCTCACAATTGTGAGTTTGCATTTCACAATTATGACTTCTTTTTCCTCAGAATCGCGAGATTTAAACTTACAATTGCAAGTTATAATAATTTATTAGTTAAATAATACTAATAATATATAATTAATTAGTTATAATTGCTCAGAATTGGGAGATATAAACTTGCAATACTGACTTTTTTTTCTTGCAATTGTGAGTTTATATCTCATAATTTTGACTTTATAACTCACAATTGCAACTTTATATCAAGCAATTCTGAGGGAAAAAGTCAGAATTGTGAGATTAAAACTTGCAATGACCTTTTTTGTGTTTGTTCCACATTTATTAGTAGTCTAAAGTATTCTAAAGTATTTAGATTAAGTCACTAAACTTGAGTAATGTAACGAAATACGTTACAAATGACTTTTTAAAGCATGTATTTTGTAATATTATACATTTTATTTATACATTTCCTGGTTTTAAACGAATAAACAAATATAGCGGCACTTTGCGATTGTAAAATAAATAATAGAACATGTTCATAGTTAATGCGATTACCAAAAAAACACCTAATTAAAAGTCACTAAGCAAAAATGATGAAGAAGAGTGAATAGAGAAGATATCAGATATTTTGTATCAAATGCAACTAAATTCAATGTGCTGCTAAAGTATCCAAATACATTTTGGGTCCACATTGAGATCTGGTAGAGATGTATCGTTCTCACGCAGCTCTTATTAGTCTAAAATGCCCTTCATTGTGTGTTATAATGACTGATGTCATGTCAGTTTGTCCTATTCTAGTCAGGCTCAGTCAATCCATTACACATCCATTATATTCCCATATTCACAATGACCACGAGACAAAGCTACAACAAAACTAAGACTGCAGAGTGAGAGGTCTGGGTTTTTAGACATGTTCCTCACCTCTCAAACTCGATTCTGAGCAGTCTCTCCCTCTCCAGAATGGCCACATGAAGACGCCCCCATTCCTTCTCAACATCGATGGGGTGGTAACCGGGAGGGACCTTAACCTGACCAGCGTGAACTGCACTCTGTGGGAAATTCGCAGTACACCATATCAGGACAGAAGTAACACGTTCACGTGATTAATTGGTCAACTAAAATTATGTGGTTTTTTCGATAGTCCACTTCAGACAATCTACTAAATATAACTAACTTTGCAACTACATGTAAACTCACTCTCATTAGAGTATTAGCAGACTGTTAGGGGTCGGCTTACTAGTATAAGTTGACATGTAATTGCAAAGTTACTTATAGTCAGTAGAATGTCTTCAGTGGACTATCAAAATCTCAGATGCACTATGAATCCTGACATCCCGTGTACAAACCTCAAAGGACTGGTAGAGGTGTTTGGAGCGGCTCTTGTCGGACTCCTTGGCGGGCAGCTCGGTTTCTTTAAACTTCAGAAACTGACGCCACAGAATCTGCAATATTCAAAACAAGCAAACCCATAAATAAACAGAAGCTGGAATATTTGTGTAGTATAAATGGTGCTTGACCTTGATCACCCTCAGCAGGTTCATTTGAATGGTTCGGTAAGTATTTGTTTAACTCTTTGTTTTTCATCAAACATGGAGTGACATGACTGAGGATTGTTTCACAAAGCTGGTAATATAAGTACCTTCCCTCAGACCAAGACGATATACCAATTACACAGCCGCCCCACCCTGATGAGACTCAAACAAACTCAAACAAAGAAGATCAAAGAGAGAACGCCTGCTTTTTCGGGATGTGGTGTCATATGACATGACTCATGCACTTTAGAGAAGGATTTCTTCCAGTAACATGCCATCGGATGAGGAGGATAGAGTTCTCCACGTGTTATTGATAGGGTTTGTAATCTTAGAAAAAGGTTCAGTGTGGCCCAATACAGAGCCCTGGGGTTCTCCACTCAGTTTTAGAGAACCCTTTATGCCTAAACGGTTCTATAGAAGGACAAATGTCTTTAATGATCGGATACTTTCGTGCTTAACGGCTATTTAAAGATTTTTTTCTAGTGTGTTTACAAGCTGTTTCATTCAGAAAACTGAAGTAAAATGAAAAACGTATTAAAACAAAATGAATTACTAAATCCATAAAATGATGGGAAGCCTTAAAAGAAGCGCCTGACAGAACCTTATAAGGTTCAATAAAGAACCTTTTCTTCTAAAAGAGTGTTGTTGTTGTTTTTTGCCCAGCTACAACGAATATTTCATTTTATTTTTTACTATTTGATGGATATTATGGATGGATGGACCCTAATTTCCACAAGCGAGGCAGAAATCAATCGAAATATCATGAAACTAAAATTTTTTATATATTTGTACTTTAACAGAGTGTTTTTCTTTTTACTTCACTACATGTGTTGTACTTTTACTGTACTACATTTCATAAAAGTTTTTTTGGTTACACTTTATTTTAAGGGGTCCTTTTTTATTATTATTGAGTAATAATAATTAACTACATGTACTTACTAAAGGTTTACGGTGAGGGTTTGGTTTAGGTTTAATTGCATGTAATTATGCATAATTTATAGTTATTAATACAGGAAGTACATGTAACATGTGTAACAATGTCACTGTAAAATAAAGTGTTACCGTTTTACTTTTACTTTAGTACTTTAAGTACATTAAGCACAATAAAAAAGTAGTACTTTTTACTTGAGTAAAAGCAAGAAAGTACTAGATTTCTAATGTAATTAAGCATTAAATGAAATTCAATATGAAATGTAGTGCAGTAAAAAGTACAATATTATGCTTTGGAATGTTGTGAAGTAAAAGAAAAACACTGATGAAGCGCAGACAAACGTACTTAAGCAGAGTAAAAATCGTCGGTCTTTGCATAAAATAAATTACTTCCCCCAAAATCTAATGTCACGTTGAATAAAAATGTACTAAAGTTAGTGAAATCCCTAATTTAATCATTCATTACTAAAGTTAGTTCCTTCCCAAGACTGTGTGCATTCTCCTTACATGACCCTAAACATGTGACCCGCCCTGCTGAAAACACCAGCTTAGACCAGCACAGATTTCTATGCTAGTCAACACTAGTTTACAATATTGAGTTCAGCATTGGTTGATCAAGGAAAGTAGTTGTTGCTGGTTAAAGACTGGGGTGCAGTATCCAGATCACGGCCGAGCTGGTCTTTTAACCGAGGCGATTCTACAGAATACCCAGACAATGTGTATCTCACAACAGATAATGAAGACTGCGGTTCATTCAATAACTGGATAAGAACTGGTAGCAACCCAGACCACACAACAGCAACCTTTAGATTAGCGTTCCTCACCTCAATCTCTTCATAGCTGCTGGGAAACCTCCTCTCCTCAAAGATGAGTATGTGATGTCTGATCCATTGGAGTAGAATGGTGACCAGCTCATAGTATTCCTGCCAGCGCAGCTCCAGCTCCTGCAAGCGGGAACAAAAACACACGGAAACTATTCAGGGGAGAACAGGAACGCTCTTTCGGCCCTGTGCTAAGTCACTTATCACATTCACTCAATTAGGTCAACAATCGTAGCCTTGTCTGATAACAGCATATGCAGGGAGGGAGGAATCAAAGTACCAAAATAGCTGATACAGATGGGTTTATTGATAGTCTGTGACACAGCTCACATAGATCATTTAATTCTCTTTCTGATGGATTGAAGGAGGAATCAAATAAATCGCATTTGACAGCAACCGGATCCAAATCCAGATCACACAACGTCTATTACCTAAACCTTCTATCTATATTAAGGGTATAACAATGGAGGGGAAATAAGAGCCTTCTCTTTTTGACTATGGACCAGGATGAGGGTCATCATATTTGAGTGTACGCCAA
Source organism: Opsariichthys bidens (assembly GCA_037194245.1). Lineage (NCBI taxonomy): Eukaryota > Metazoa > Chordata > Actinopteri > Cypriniformes > Xenocyprididae > Opsariichthys > Opsariichthys bidens. The sequence continues at coordinate 3,560,360 of CM074304.1, read as the reverse complement.
TGACTTTGTAAAGAATATATATATTTGTTCTTTCTTCACACAAAACTATTGTACACTCTTAAAAATAATGGTTCTTTATTGGAACCTTTAACATCCACGGAACCTTTCCGTTTCACAAAAGGTTCTTTATAGTGGAAAAAGGTTCTTTAGATTTTCAAAAAGTTCAAAAAGAAAAATATGGTTCTTTTCGAATGATCACAGAAAGATTCTTATGGGTTCTTCTATGGTATCGCTGTGAAAACCCCCTTTTGAAACTATTTTTAAGAAGTTATGGTTTGACAAGACTTGGAATATAGTCATACGGACAATTTTTGGAGCTCGACAGTCTTGACATTAATGACATTTCGGTAAGATTTTGCGGACAAAAAAAGATCCATTGTTAATTGTCAATAGTGTAGCGACGTATGAACCACAGAAGTCACTTTCGAATCAAGCAGCTTTCTGTTGGTAAAGGCGGCAAATTTGTGAGACCACCTTGAACCAGCTAAATCTGCATTGGGAAATTTTTCACCCTCATGCAAAAGGCCTGAATTCCTAAAAAATAACAAGCAATGTAAAAGTGAATCTTTAGTTTCCATTTGCTGTAATTGTATAGAAGCATTAACATTTTGCTAAATTTCTTTTGCGACGCAAGAAAGAAAGAAAATTATGTGGTCTGGAACGAAGCTGATGAACATTCAATCTTCTTCGGAAAGACTGGACACTGATGCTATTTAGCAGTAGTGTGGGAATGAGCAACGGAAGGAGACCTTAAGAAACCTCATTCATAAAAATGCTTCATTAGTTTAACTAGATTTGGTTCGACTGCGTATTAACTGGACTATGTGCTGACTGCTTAAGTCTGGAACTGGTTTGTGAATTACGTCATTTGAAAATGTTGAGGGAAAAACTCACATTGGCTTTGACGCTGTCCTGGACGTCTGGAACTCGTGGCATAGCGTCATAAAGGGAGGAGACATAGGTGATTATGGACTTCTCATCAGGATGAGGCACATCCACATCTGCAATGAAAAGAATTTAAATAATGATGTGCAACATTCCATAAAAAATAAGAATTATCAATTTTGATTTTAGAGTGAACAGCTTATACAAAAATCCAAGGGTTCACACACTTTTGACACATCTCAAACTGTTCAAAGGTCATGGAAACTCAATGAAAGATCATCCTAAGGTGTTGTGCGATTCACATTCAGTCAGGATTTAACTTCAAGACTGGATGTTAATATCTAATATCTTTCTTCAATGACAGCGTACACCACTCGATTTAACATTACCTTCTGGGTCAAGCAGTCGTGTGACCCCAAGTTGTTGCTCTGCCACTGAAAATGCCTGTTCCAGGTTGTCCAGGTTGGATTGGTGGTACACTTTCGACATGTCGATAAGCCTGGGCCTGGTGAAATGAAGAGGAACAAACCCATGAGGATCAGTGATAAATGCAGCAGAAAAAGTTTAGAGGACCTATTATGCCCTTTTACAAAGTCTAGATCTTCTAGAACAGGTTTTCATGCTTGAATGTTTGAATTATTTTCCCCATATTTGTCATTGTTGCAGCTACTCTCTTCCAAGTCTGTCAGTAACGCTCTGTTTAGAATCTCCATGAAGCCACTCCTTCTGAAAAGCACAATGTGCTTTGATTGGTCAGCTGGACGAGTGTGTTGTGATTGGTCAACTGCTTTGAGCTCGTTTTGGAAACGTCACGCCCCTTACCATACCCAAGAATTTCAAGACACTACTAACTCAACCAGGCCCCGCCCCTTTAGTCTTGGGCTGGAATTATTATTTAGATGAGAAATATTGTGACTTTAAAATTAAGACTTTTTATTATATTTTTTATTTATATTGAGACTTGAAATCCAATACAAAAAAAACACTTTACATTAAGGACACATTAGTTACGGTTAGTTAATGCATTAACTAACATTAACACTGAGCAATACATTTGATACAATATTTATCTGTTAAAGTATATTATATATCATTGTTATTTCATGTTAGCTCAGGTCCATTAAATAATACTAACAGATGCAACATTTTAATTTAAATACTGCATTATGAAAAGTTGAAATCAATAATTAATAATGCTTCAAATGTATTTTTCAATTTTAGTTCACGTTAACTAATGTTGAACTTTATTGTAAAGTGTTACCAGAAAAAATTGGTTTCACTTTATTTTGATGGTTCCCTTAAGACTTTCAGTGTAACGCGGCTGCACCTACATGTCAATGAACTCTCGATAGACTGTTATGTTCGGGTTCGGGTGAGTAGAACAAGTATAGTAACATGTAGTAGCAAAGTTACTTCTAGTCAGTAGAATGTCTGTTGGAGAGCATCGAAACAAATTTGACAATTGACATGCAGTTGCAAAAAGTCATAAAAAGTGTTACCAATGAATCATAACATTTTGGTTCATTGGCGTCAGTGGATTTAAATATTGAAGAATAAAATTAGTCATTGCTAAACTCTAGATTCAGAGCACAGGTAAAGTGACCACCTGCTCCATAAATCCCAAATAACATCTGTCTCCTGAGGGATGGAGCCATATCTGACATGCCATGAATACCCAGAGATGGGAGCGGCTCAAAACAACGCAGCGAGAACAAATTTACACACTTACACCAAACAAATCTAAAACATTTAGTTTCTACACCATAGAGAGAGTTAGAAATGAAGCAAGCACCCCGTCATCTCTGAGGCATGTGTGGTGTAAGGTACGGCATAGGTATGAGAGTCCGCCACCACGGTCAGATCGCCCATCCTGAAGCCTCCATTGATCTGCCTCGGTTCCCTCGCTGGTACAGGCCTCACTGAGCTCCAGTCCGGCCCACATCCCGTCTGAGAGTCCCCACTGGAGCGAGCACCTGGACTCTGAGAGCCCCGGCCAGAGTCCAGGGAGCTTTCGGAGGGGATATCCTCACACAGCATGATCACACGATCCTCCGCGTCGCTTACAGAAGCCACGGTACTGCTGGAGCCGGTCCGACGCTTCTTAAAGGACAGGCGCCTCTTCATGTTCAGCATCATCGTGTCCTGAAGCGTTTGAAATGCTGCTTCCACACAACGCAATTCCAAAGAAATGTTTCTTGAATTCTCAAAATCGTCTCTTCATGGAAATGCGAACCCTTCTGGTATTAGTTATTCTTCTTGTTCTCAAATCCATTTGTTCCATACGAGCTCCAGAAAAAGTAGCCAAGTTGAAGTTGTTTTTTTGTAACACAGGTAAAAAGTCTCTCCCCCGTTTCGGAAAGAAAGGAGGCAGATCCAACAGCTCCAATGGGTGTTCCTGGCTGACAAAAGCATCAAATCCTCCCTGTTCATGTAAGGGTCAGCAGGGCGTACCCAAGCTTTGCAGGTACACGTCGACGTTTCGGGAAAGGTGCCCTGCGGGGAGGCCCGTCTCCGCTCCAACAGGCACCACACCTCACGGCATTTATCGGTTTTCACTGCAAAACCGTGTTCATTGTGCACTTCTTTTAACACTACTTTTTTATTCAGTCTCGCCCTGCTCTCTTTTGTCCCACGTCTGTATACAGGATACACCCTTCGTTACAGAAAAACTACACTCTTTGTTTCCTTTTTGCAAAACACTCCATTTATTTCATTGTATAATTGATATTCATATCGTTCCAAACCCAGTGGAACACAAAAGGAGACATTTTTAAGAATGTACAGTACATGCTGCTCTTTTCCATATGATGAAATCAGACCACGGGCAGCCAAACTCCACAAAATCCTCCATACAATTAGTACACTACATTCCAAGTCAAATTACATCTTTGTTTGCAGAACTTTTAAATTGTGTAATTTATGATTGCACTCTTGCATAGTTCTCAAATGTCCTTTCCATTTCCATACATCTGATCTGGGATTATAGCATCAAGAATTGCATTTCTCTAGCTCTCATGTGACCCTGATCATATACCTATTTTTAAAGGAAAAGAACAGCTCAGAAATTCTGCATAATGTCTTTTTTTGTGTTCATTAGAAGGAGGAAAGTATGTTTAAACTGTCGGTGATTTGACATGTCAGTGCTCAAGGCATTTATCTTGACGAAAATATGCGCTTCAGATCAGAACACTTTACTCCTTGGCATCAAGTACAAGTCTGATCAAGAGTGAAGCTCAATGTTGAGTCAGAACCTGATTAACACATTTCTATATCACAACATTTAAATAACTTTGCAACTACATGTCAACTTAAACTATTAGTAGACTGCAGTTGACTTGCTAGCATTAGTAGAGTTAGTTGACATGTAGTTTAAGTTAGTGGACTATCAAAATAAAGTGTTACCGCACACATTCCACCTTAATTTTGAGGTTTGGTAAAGAGTCACTTACTCATGTTTGTGTATAACAGCGTTGAAGAGTTTTCCGTCCCTCCAGCTAGTGGTGAAGTTATCGCAGCGGATACCGTGGTAACCCTCCACCATACGCTGAGACCAGAGGAGCAGCTTTTCCTTCGCTGACATATCATCCGACTGACCATTCACCTGGATATCTGAAATCTAGCAGCCCAGAAAAAATGAGTTTCATGGATTCAGTGACATTCAGCAGCAGTAGCGATGTGTTTATCGTATAATTATCAAGAAATAATTAAAGCGGTTGATTTTTAGCCATGCGTCACAATGCAAATTTATCCCCACTAAATACCATTGACCTCCTAAGCCCCTTCTGAGACCCGTAGTCATCCTCAATGAATGAACGTGTGGCAAAAACAATGCAATTTATTAAAGGAAAATCCAATTACCTTGAGAACTCACAGTTTGAAGTAGCTAAACAACAGTATCTGCCAGTACTGACCCGGAAAATCTTAGGCCCGAAAACGTCTGGATTTGCAATGAACGGAGATGAAATGATAATACAAGCTTTTGCACCTCGTTTAAAGGTCAGTTGTCATTGGTCTCTTAAGGAGGAGGAAAAAAAAATCGAGGGTCCTTGTTGCAGCCTGGGCATTGGAAAGAGTCATGTGATCATGGCTGGTGTCCACCGAAGTTGGCGTCATTCACCACCGTTGCTTTTTTCCAATTACGTACGGTACTACTCACATTGACGGGAATATCCGATCCGTCCACTCACGTGGCAGATGCAAATGCACATATCCGATTCATTTGAGTTTTTTTTCCACATATGAATGAGGCCTGAAACCCATATGAGAATATCAGAAACTATGCGCTCTTTTCCTGCTTACACTTTCGTGGGTCATTTCCGATCTGTGCCACATGAGAGAGAGAGGGAAAAAAAAAAATCGTAACCCAGGACAGTCCCAGGTTCATGAGTTTCCCGTGCCCCAACAATTCCTTTAAAAATGTACCAAAATCTATAGAAACAATTCGAGTGGTCATTTGTTTGATGATATTTATGTGATTCTGTTTATAATAAAGGGAAACTGAAAACAACAAGATATAGGAGCTAAGGAAGAGGGTCGAAACTAAAGATATTTTATCTCAATTTGAGGAAAGTAACCATCTAAACTGTGTTACACAATCATTAAATGGTGTTTAAAGTCAATCAGGATTGAATATAAGCACATGGGAGATTGGCACCATCTAAAACCTTGGTCATGAGACTCTTCTTGGTCAAGCTACTTCCACAAAGAGAAAGCTCTTTCATTTCCTAGGGAAGTGGGCAGAGGTCCATACTCCACCCCTCCAAATAAAGCCTCTTCTGGATGAAACAGAAGTCCTGCCAACTTATTTCATCTATCCAAGGAAATCAGATTCTCTCAAAAGCTGGACGAACCCAAGCAGCATAATCGTCTGAATTTGTGTCAGGCTCCAAGAGCTGTGACTTAGTCTATAAGTATGATTTTTTTTTTTTTTTTTTTTAAGGTGGAATAAATCAGGGTGTGGTTGTAATTGAACACATTGAACAACAGATTCACATAATTAGGTCTAAAAAAAATTGCCTGGATATTAGATTATGAAATTAGATTAGATCAGAGACTCCTCATGGCGCCCAAGACACTGAAGAGATTCATTTACAGAATCTTCATTTTTGCACTCTAAGAATATTGTGGTTGGATCATATTGGATAGTCGTGATTGTAGGAGGTTATAAAACATGAGAAACATTGTATTGCATGAGGCAGATACTGCTTTGAAGCAAACATGATTGATCCCATTGATGTTTGATTGGAAGGTGCAAAATTAATATGACCCCAGACAGAACCAATTGAACTAGCGATTGACCCAGATTTAAGTGATTGGTCAGAGCCATTTGGAGCCCAGGAGGAGGAGGAGGTAAATGGTATGGGAACTTAACACTGACAGAATAGGAGACCTGGAAGTGGAGGATGATGGTCCATATGAGACCCAACGTCAGCTTTGGGTTTCCGTCGGCAATATCATCATTCCTGATATTCACCAGCTTGACCTGCGATTTCCAGAGAAGAACATCAAAGTTTAATTTGAGAGATTGAACAAGACAAACATCATGTCAGCAAGATAAACAAAAGTTTAAATACTGTCCACCCAAAACGAACTTAACATGATTTACTTTATTTCCTCCATGAAACACTCAAAGAGTCATTTATATCAGAAAGTCCAAGCTACTCTTTTTCCACACACTATGAAAGTGATGAAGAGCAGCTTGGATATTCTGCTAAACATCTCCTTGAGCGACCCACGAACAAAAGAAAATACACAGGTTTGGATACAAAAAGGATTAAATTTTTAAAAATTTAGAAAAATTAAATATTTTAATTTAGTTTGAAAGTTGAGTCGGTCTCGTACCTGCCGGCGTCTGAGGAAATCCAGTGCTATCTGCACATTCTGGAGTTTGTGGAATCGCATACGTCCTCTCTCACGTGGCTGTGGAGACAGACAGAGGCTGGTTAAGACACATTACACAAAGGATGAGACCGAATTGTGTCCTTGAGAACCCAAGCTTCTTTTGAAGGTCAAAAAGAAGGAAGAATGAAGAATGTGAAGCTAATATATGGTTACATTTTATTTCGATGGTCCATTTTTAGACATCCTACAAACTGCAAGTAACTTTGCAACTACATGTCAACTAACTCTGATAAGAATATTAGTAGACTGTAGTAGACAAGACCAGGGTTTGGTGTTAAGGCCCATTCACACCAACAACGATAAATATATCTGCATTCACACCAACGAATGTTAATGGTCTTTTAATTCTAAGCTCGAACACTACGGTTTCAAAGGGTGCAATTGAACATGATTTTGCTCTTCTTGTTGCATTTACACTCCTTTAACCAGCAGATGTCCTCAGCATGTTTTGAGGGAATATCTAGTGCAGTGGTTCTTAACCTTGTTGGAGGTACTGAACCCCACCAGTTTCATATGTGCATTCACCGAACCCTTCTTAATAGGTAAAAGCGGGGTGTGTCATCACGAATCATACGAGTCAGGTTTGTGTCTTGACCTCCGCCGAACCCCTGAGGTTCGATCGAACCCAGGTTAAGAATTCTAGTGTAATCGATCAAATCAGCCAACGAAATCAATACAGTGGAAAAAAAAAACCAACTCTGCAACTTCAAAGGAAGCAAGACAATGTTATCGAAGCTAGCGCTGGAAAACTGTATGACCGATCGAGTATCCTTGACCAGTGGTGGATCTTTCTGAACCTCGGCCATTAACTTCTCCATCATTTTGTATTCCATTATAAATGCGTGAGCCCTAAATGGATTCTGATTGGCTGTCAGTGCTTTATTGTTCAACAGCTGGAAAAAAAAAAATCATTATATAAATATCGTTTCTCTATATCGTTATTTTTATAGCTGTGGTGTGGACAGTGCTATCGTTTTATATTTAGAATGATTTTTAGAACTATATCTTTATTGTTATTTTTATAGTTATCGTTCTTGGTGTGAACAAGCCTTAAGGGTTTTAGGGTTAAAAGGTTAAAGGGTTAGCCCATCGGATTTCATCAAAAATATCTTAATCTGTGTTCTGAAGATGAACGAGTTTAGAACGACATCAGGGTGAGTAATTCATGACAATTTTTGGGTGAACTATCTCTAACTACTAATACTTTAATGACTGCTAGTTGACATGTAGTGGCAAAATTATATTTAGTAGAATGTCTGAAGCAGACCATCGAAATAAAGAGTTACCACATGTGTGAACACTGAGACAAAGACCCCATGAAATCAAATCCTTTAGTCCATGTCTGCTAGCTTTGATGACATTTACAGGTAATTGTATCTTAAACTAAATCTGTATTTAAAATGTATCATCTTTATCATCATGCGGTCAGGTGTATATACGCATTTTAGTCCACACTAGAATGAGCTCGTGCTCCACATAAACAATACCGACTTTGATATGCCCCACCCCAACTTCCAGTTTCGGTAGGAAATACTTCAACACAGATAACTGCAAATCATTTCATGGGGTCTTCAAGACTACATATATATGACAGAAGTGATGGACTTGATGGACAGGGGTGTAGTGTGGTTAACTTTTGTGAATGAATACTAAAAATGTACCCAAAACATTTTTACACCCTTTTATGCAAACACCTTTTTATGTTGTGATCGCCTTTAACTTAAAATGGAGTCCATGTCTTGCGCAAAAGTTTTGTTCAACACTAGTAAATAATTATACACATTTTACTTAGACATCATTCGCTGTATCGGTCACACACCCAAACTATGACGAGGTTCAGATAGATGATGAAAACGAAACAGCGTCAGTCATGCGCAAGCGGGAACTGAAAAAAAAGGGCTGCTATAATGTTATTCCTACCAGTTGAATTCTAAAATAAATAAAAAAACATGCTTTATTAAGACGCAATGTTTTTTTTTTTTCCCCTCCAAACAGGTCTCGAATCTTTCACCAACTTTATCTCCTTTATTTTAATCAACTGAGATACTCAGCATTGACACACATATCTTGAAACATCAAAGTAACCCTAGGAAGCGAATGAAAACACGACTACAACAAGACTGGCGGAAGAGACATCATGCGCAAATCAGCCACTGTGAGTGACCCATGCCAATGATGCATCTACATCACTCACCAACCGTACGCTCCGCACAACGTCCCTCTCCCTCGGCTTGACCCAGCAAGAGAAGTGCAAAGAGAGCAGACAGAAGTCAACGGGCAAAGGTCAGCAAAGAGAGGGTGGGTCAGAGTCAAAAGAAGTCAGAATGATAGGCAGAGAAAGAGTCAAAGAGGTGCCACACAGAAAAACGAAAAGCCAGAGAGTGAAGTTAATGTCTCAGCTATAGCCAAGAAATTAAGCAGTATGATGGGATGATGTCAAGAATTGGCCTGGCATATCTGAACCCAGCGTTTTGGGTGTGATTCAACAAAACATCTTTCGAATTTAAAGACGTTCCCCAACTATGGTGGGGTTTTCAGGTCTTCGTTGACCTGGAAGTCTTTGGATTTGTTTGAAGGCTGAGGGGTTTGAGGTTTGAAGGTGGAGAGGTTGGAATCTGAATGGGTCTTCTCTTGTTTAGTTGTGCTGCATTAGTAGAAGCTTGCTAGATAGGCCCTGTCCCAAATGGCACACTTCATGTGCACTTATGGTCTTGTGGGCTTATAAAGTCTACAAGACCGTAGGGTGTCCCATTTGTCATTTTCGGGGCTCCTTTTGCGGCCGATATGGTCCCTCGATGTGCACTTTTGCCGTGCTCACAATGAATGAGCGCCGCAGCAATCTTCTACCCGAGGCGTTATGTCACGAAAGTGTGGACTCTGAGGAAGACCGCGAGGTTCCAATTGGGACAGGGCTATACAAGTCAGAGGAAGATTGTCTGTAATACTCACCAGTGTCTCTCCGGAGAGGACCTCTAGAAGGGAGATCAGGTTATGTCCATCTCGGAGATCTTCATACAGGTCATTCACATGACGCTGAGTCTGAGGATGGAGAAAAAACAAAGATCCAAAGATTAGAGTGCATTATTAGTTAAAACACAAACTCTTTTTTTAAAAGGGAAATTCTAAAGATTTCATCGCTCATGCGATCACTTATGTATGGAAGCTTGTTTCCACCAAGGAATAAAAATGAAATAAAAGGTAACTGCGACATCTCACAATTCTGAAAAAAGTCAGTCTTTTTTCCCTCTCAGAATTGGACTTAATAACTCGCAATTGCAAGTTGAAATCTAACAGTTCTTTTATATTTTGCAATTCTGACTTTATAACTTGCAATTGTGACTTTGCAAGAAAAAAAGTCACAATTGTAAGATTAAAAAGTCGTAATCTTTTTTTATTCCGTGGCCGAAACAAGCTTCCATAGCTGTGACTTCCTCAAAGGGCCGTAAATAACGGCGCAAATACAGGTAAATTGACTAGCACAAACCTTAGTAAATCACCTTGCTTGATTCATTTAAATACTCTCCTACCATAAATTTTGCATCTGAAAGGGAAACTCCAACAATTGCGTATGCGATAAGCTTGGCTGCAAAAAATCCATGCCTTTTCAGTACTAATTTTTCACTGTGCGTCTTGTAAATCCTGCCAGTAGTTTTTAACGCCAAAAGAGAGTTTGCGCTGACACAAGCTGTTAGTAAATCTGGCAGCAAATGTGACGCGTCACAGAGAATTATGAGAATGGGTATTTTACTATGAAATTACATGAAATATCCCATTAGACTTTTTTCACCGCATAGAGGAAGGAAACTTACCAATAACCAATTAAGAGGATTTACCATAACATTTTACAGTCTAAGGGTGCGTTCACACTTGTAGTTCGGTTGGTTTGGTTCGTTTGGTCCTACATTAAATTAGATGGTCGGCTCAATGTGTGAGCTTCCGTGTTGTTTTGTTTTTGTATTCAAGGAAAGTGGATGGTAATGCCAAACTCCCAAAAGTGTAATGTGCAGTTACATATATTCCAATTCACTTTTCCAATTCCAATTTATGGTACTCTTTGGAGTATTAATCCATATTCACTTTGTTTAATTGAAATAATGCAGAACAAGATTTTGAAACAAATATTCATTTTTTTGGATACTCATCTAAAACTCCAAAGCTGAGCAGCAACTTCTAATACAAGCAAGTGTTGTTAAGAGGACAAAAACAATACTGAATTCATTCATGCTTTGCTCAGCAAGTACAGGACGGGACAATGCATCGCTCAAGGCAGAAGGACCCACCTGCCTCACGTCAAAAAATATCTGACAAATGATTTATTGAGAGACCGTGTATATTAAATTCTGAAGCTTTTTTCTTTCTTAAGTCACACATTGCACATACAGATGCTGTATACAACCATCTCCACCCAACATGCACTGCTGCAAAACACTGAAACCTCCATAGGAATCAAAGAAAAGTGACAATCCCGTGATCATTTATTCACCCTCATGTTGTCGCAAATAATTCTTTATTTTTTATTTTATATAATGTCAATTAAATCCATCAAGCTCCAGTAAGTATCAAAAAATGTACTCCAGAAGATGAAAAAAATTCAATTAAAATCATTAATCAAAGAAAATCTCTGTTGCAGCTACTGTTTGAAATGTTATTTCCTCATTAAGATAAAAAAAAAAAATAGACTGGCATTGATTCTCACGTGTCACAACCACTAGTTAAAATATGTGGACAGGAAAATGAGATTTTATATATTGTTTCCATTTAATTTGACAGTCATGTTCACCATGAACTAATGCATATGGGTTTGAAACAACATAACCGTGAGTGATCGATGACAGGATTTTGGAATGAACCATTCCTTTAACTAGTGTTATACAGCAAAGCCTATTTTTCACACTATTTCAAAAGACGGTAACATTGCTTTCAAAGTGCAAAATCCAAATCAAAGTACAATGACAAATAGGCGTCAGAGTACATCCAGCACGACAGTGAGCAGATGGTGATCCATGCATGTGATGAGGCACACTTTTGATTTCTTTTGCTGTACTGCATGAGAATGAAACCTTTTCAAGTTCTAACGGTGAGCAAATCAATCTACATTCTTCATGTGACAGCAGAAGAAATCATTAGGTCGAGAGCCTTGGGGAGGACATGCGTGTGAGAGCAGGGCCTGCTGGGACAAGCTGACAGATGGACCTACCTCAGCTCTCCAGTGCTGGATGAATGAATGGAGCAGGAGAGGAAAAGAGGAGGATGAGGAGGAGACAAGAGGGCAGAGAGAGTTAGAGTTGATTAGAAATGGAAGAAAAGAAGTGAAGGTTGAAAATGAATGACAAAATTAAGATTAACAATATTTTAAAAGGTGGGGTAAGCCTTATTTCAAAAACACCGTTTTGAAGTTAGTTGGACCATCAACAAGCGTGTAAACAATCAGGAGTAGACGGTCGAGGAGACAGAATGAGCAAGAGGGAGATTTGAAAAAAAAAAAAAACTGCAGAAAGAGAGATGAGACAATACAAAAGAGTTCAAAAGAATATCACTGGAATGAAGGTTTAGGACTGGACAAGCACTTTAGGACCCGCGTTAATATTAGAAAAGCTTCCCAGCGCTAGAGAGAACTGAAAACAGGATGCTTTGATTCCGCTTCACATGTGAGTAACATTGTGCTAGACATCCTGGGATTGCATGCGTAACAGTGGCCAGCTAGAGAGAGTCGTGAACACTGCTAGAGAATGTGGTGTTTAACGTTACCGTTAGTGCTCTCGCCTCGCCTGTCGGCAGCGAACGGGCCGGGGTTCGAGACCGACTCGGAGCAGGGTGGTTACGATTGGATGGTGAGTTTTGGAGGCGGAGCAATGAAGAGAGGTGTGGGGTTTGTTTTGGTCGATTTCAAATATTCACAATGTCCAACAGCATTTTTGAAATATGGCTTACCCCAGCTTTAAAGTTGATGCTGTAACTGTATCAATTATCAGGCTTAGAAACTTAACAGCAGCTCATAACAGAGTCATTCAGCCTCATTTACTGTACTCTTCTTTCTCCTTTCAAACGGCATGATTCTTATTTGGTTACATTTAGACTAACAGAATGATAGAACAATAGATGGATAAGATAGATATGATGGATAAGATGGAACGTCAGACAGAATGATAGAACGATAGAATGAACGATAGAACGATAGAATGAATGATAGAACGATAGAACGAACAGATAGATAAGATAGATACAATAGATAAGATGGAACGTCAGACAGAATGATAGAATGATAGAATGAACAATAGATAATAGAATGAACGATAGAACGAACAGATAGATAAGATAGATAAGAGATAAGATGGAACGTTAGACAGAATGACAGAACGATAGAATGAACGATAGAATGAATGAACTATAGATAGATACGATAGATAAGATGGAACGTCAGACAGAAAGATAGAACGATAGAATGAACAATAGATGATAGAATGACCGATAGAACGAAAGAATGAATGATAGAACGATAGAATGAACGATAGAACGAACAGATAGATACAAGAGATACGATAGATACGATGGAACGTTAGACAGAATGAAAGATAGAACGAACATAGATAAGATAGATACAATAGATAAAATGGAACGTTAGACTGATAGAACGATAGAATAAACGAAAGAACGATAGAACGAACGAACAGATAGATAAGACAGATACGATGGATAAGATGGAACGTCAGACAATGATAGAACGATAGAATGAACGATAGAACGAACGATAGAACGAACAGATAGATAAGATAGATACGATAGATATGATGGATAAGATGGAACGTCAGACAGAAAGATAGAACGATAGAATGAACAATAGATGATAGAATGACCGATAGAACGAAAGAATGAATGATAGAACGATAGAATGAACGATAGAACGAACAGATAGATACAAGAGATACGATAGATACGATGGAACGTTAGACAGAATGAAAGATAGAACGAACATAGATAAGATAGATACAATAGATAAAATGGAACGTTAGACTGATAGAACGATAGAATAAACGAAAGAACGATAGAACGAACGAACAGATAGATAAGACAGATACGATGGATAAGATGGAACGTCAGACAATGATAGAACGATAGAATGAACGATAGAACGAACGATAGAACGAACAGATAGATAAGATAGATACGATAGATATGATGGATAAGATGGAACGTCAGACAGAATGATAGAACGATAGAATGACAGAATGAACGATAGATCGATAGAATGTACGATAGATAGAACGAACGATAGAACGAACAAACTATAGATAGACAGAACGACAGACAGACAGATAGATAGGACAGACAGATAGATAAACAGAACAATAGATAGACAGACAGATAGAACAAAGGATAGATAGATCGATAGAACGACAGACAGACAGACAGATACAACAGCAGATGGATAGATGGATAAGAGAGCGCAGGTCACACTGAGCCACTAGAGGTCTCTGTTGATGCATTGAATGATTCACACGTTGGAAGTTTTTCATACAGTAATAACTCTCATTTGTACTGTCTATCCTCATATATTCGGCCACTGCCCATCTTTCCCTCACACGTACATTACTCGGCTCAATCAGCACAAAGCAATATTAACATCTAATAAGTGCTGCATAAAAACCGATGACAGATACAAACACAGCGCAAACTGAGCAATGCGCTTTTTGTGATCTGTAAGTGTTCGTCAAGGTCAAACTCAAACATTCATTCTGTTAAATAGAAATGACTTAAATATTTGTTGTACTGCTGCCAAGTAAAATGAAAGGTTTACATAGGTGTGCTCTGGATGCCCATCATAAAAAAACACTTAGAAAGTGAGTTACATGTAGTGAGTTATGTGATATATTTACATCCCCTACAGTAAATACAGTACGTTATTTTATTTTAGAAACGTGGCCAAAATTCATAATGAAGTTGCACCAGGTAGAGCAATGACAAACATATCCATGAGATAAAGGTCTAATTAAATGAGGAGAAGCATTATTAAAAATAATATTATGCAGATATTACTATCCAGATTGTTGTAGATTTCTCAAGACACAAAATTAGCCTAAAAGAGTTGTGAGGTTTTCAATCAGACGGGATTAAAATACAAAAATGATGCTTATTTCTCCTCTGGAAAACAGATCTTTGTGGAATCACAGATAACGGGTTTAAATAAGACCGATGGAGCGGTAGATGTGAGCGGCCAAACATCTGTGCAGCACATGTGCTACTGTTGGCTGGACTGACAAGTTGTTATACCCTGAACATGATACGCGAGTTGCAAAACGAATCCAGATGTTCTTAACATGCAGGTTTGTCTTATGGTCTGAAGGGGTCTGTTTTTTCTTCATCTACAGTGAATGAACAGGCTTGACTGATTTGTAAGAGGGCAAATAACCTCCATTATAGTCCAGTGTTACAGCTTCATTATCTTTTGTTTGGCTTTTCAGTGCAGCCTTTCTCGGCCTAAATGCAAGACATTTTAAACTAGTCAATGAGAAATGAGCTGCGTGAAGATTTAGAACCTGTTAGGACAGGATACGACCCGCTTCGCTGCAGATATCTGACCTCACCTAAAAGAAGCCCAGAGCTGAAAGAGAAATCATGTTCAGCCCAACAGCTGTTACGTCTCCCAATGTCTTTGAGTACATTAGTTTCTAAATTAAATACATTATGTAAATTATGGAGACCTTGATAATGAAGTCTTTAAAGGTGCACTATGTAGTTTTTTCGTCCTCTAGAGGTCGCCTATTCATAACAAAAAGGAGTAACTTGATGATGCCAAGTTTGAGTGAGGAATCTTGGGACTTGTGGTCTTCACCTCACAGCCGGTGGAAAAGAATCGGGCAGAAATCGTGTTCATGGATGCGATTATTAACGTTACTGTAGTGTGAAGCAGAGCAGGAGCGAGTGTTGTGGAGCTGAACGAGACGATTGATAATGAGAGACGAACGACACACGCCTCCAGAGCAGAGGGACTTTTATTATCCACGACTGTCTTCATGTTTTGTGAGTCATTGTATAATTCACTCGTCACTGCAACTTTTTCTCACAATTTGTTTTTTTCCCTCACAATTGTGAGTTTGCATTTCACAATTATGACTTCTTTTACTCAGAATTGCGAGATTTAAACTCACAATTGCAAATTATAAAGTCAGAATAGGGAGATATAAACTTGCAAACTTTTTTCTTGCAATTGTGAATTTAGTATGTGAGTTTATATCTCATAATTCAGAATTTTCTCAGTCAGAATTGTGAGATAAAAACTTGCAATGACCTTTTTTGTGTTTGTTTCACTCTTATTAGTATTCCAAAGTATTCTAAAGTATTTAGATTAAGTTACTAAACTTGAGTAATGTAACGAAATACGTTACAAATGACTTTTTAAAGCGTGTTTTTTGTAATCTGTAGTGAAATACATTTTATAAGTAACCAACCCAGCCCTGTACTCATGCACAAGATGTCACAGTTTTCACAAATTCGTGTTTTTGTAGTTTATACAGAACTGATAACAGTGTCGATTTCAAATGTGTTCTTTGAATCCAGTTTTCAAAAGTTTGCATTTCACTGTTGTCGTGTTTTTAAGTTGAAAATGGTGTCATGTAAACGGACCCTAAAACTGAAATTGAAATGAATAAAAACTATATAAAGAAATAAAAATGTATATAAAATTAAAGCTATTCAAAATTATTCATTATATTATTAAAAAAAAAACGAAATTACTTCAGCAGGACTGAATCCATGTATTATACTGTATTATATTTTAAGTTGCATTGGGTTTGTCAGTTAAAATGATTAGTTATCCTAATCAAACTTTACCATAATTTAACTTGATAAATTGCAGTAAAAAAATAACATAACATGTACCTTTATCAAGTGTTTGTTCACCCATTTTGTGAAAGTCTTCTTCTGCACTCGGTCCCGTTCATCTGCAAAAGACAAAGAAATGAAGAAATTTAACACTTCAGCAGCGTTCAGAGTAAATGTCTGGAAGTGTCATTTTATTATTGTTATTGATTTTTAGAATACTATTTTGAGGTTCAAATTTGATGTTGAATCCCAAATGTATAAGCAGGCAACTATAAATTAGCCATTCGTAGGTTCATTTTCCTAAAATAATGTAACACTGACTCAGTGACGCTCTCAAAACATCGATCTGTTGGTTTGAGCATCACGACCAGCCTAAAACAACAACACCGAAGCACTGAATGCTCCAAACACAAATGTCTAAAGTCGGCATGAAACAGAAACTTGCGATTGTAATGAGCGAAACAGCTTCTTGAACAAAAACAAATGTAGGGCGGGGCTTGATTTTGTTGCCCCGCCCTCGTGCCAGTAAACGCATCATCAGAGAAGAGAAGTCACTGCAAGAGAGACGGGAAGTTATTTTGATTACAGATTACGAGCGCACATTAATTTAAAAAAAAAAAAAGTGTTGCACGGATGCATAATTTAAAAAAAAAAAAGAACTATTAAAGTGACCATGAAATCAAATTTGACAAAGAAACAGTTGAACTACATGCGAAAACTCAATATCAGAATGATTTCAAATCACATATCTTCATTCACATCTCCTGCCAAACTAAACGCAGCACCCCACAGGCACGCCCAATCTCTGGGTAAAGCTAAATAATGACCGCAGGAGGCGTCTAGACAGCTCTATTGTCAAGCAAAGATGGAGCACAGGTCTGGAGAGAAGAAAATGTGATGGATTTTGAGGCCTCAGGCTGGGAAATTTGACCGTGAAGGCAGAACAGCTTTAATCTTAACTGTGCGTCACCACAAACACCACAGACACACCTGCAGCCTGCAGAATCATGTTCCCTAAGCAGCATCAAACACACGAGAACATGATCCATACTGCTTTCTCATGCAACTTACCTGCATTAGTCATCAGTACTAGAGAACATTATAACACTTTGAAATGACATGCTCACATTTATAGTTGGTGAGTTAGTAAAGTTGGTCGCAGATTAGCTGGCCTTAACTGCTAAAACATTTCATATAATGGTTGCACTTTATTTTACAGTATGTGCCCTTACAAGTACTCACATTGTACTTAGCTAAGAAAGTACTGGTTCTATAAGGTTAAGGTTAGGTTAATAGTACACTACCTAGTTATTACCCAGTTATTATAATTACTATAATCAATACTTGTACATGGGGAACAGGACTGCAAGTGCTACACATATAATTATTATATACAGATTGCATGTTGTTACACTGTAATTACAATTGTCCTTCATCAAATGGACAATCTTTGGTCTTATTAATCTATTACTTGTTCCAAAGCTAATAGATTTGGCTTAATGGCTATCTTAAGTTACATAACTTTATATTTACATTATCCTGTACAAACTACAGCGCTGCTTTTGTACGTTTGACTGAACTGTTTGCTTGTGTTTATTTCCCATTTTACTTCTTATACCGTTTTAATGGCTATTGTTGTTAAGTTATATTATTGTGCAAAAAATAATATTTCATATAAATAGCATGCCGGGTTTTTTTTGGTATTGAGAAAGAGTCCGTTAGAGATTTTGACTTCAGTGAAAGTTACATTAATATGGCATCAGATGGCGGCAAAGATTGTCTTTATGAGCGAGTAAGTCAATCGCAAAGACTTTTATATTGAAATGGACTGAAACAAGGAAACAAGGAAGCTGTTTTTACTTTAAACAACATCTTACGAGACGCAACTGACAAATGCATTGACTAGCGCTGTCATGGGAGTGAAAACAGCCTGATGTTAAAAGGACAAAGACAAAGATCGCTTTCCTCAGCGGACATTCAAACTGATTTTGTGAGTATGAATATAAGAGTAACCAGAAGAATATCAGCTAGATGCAGGTAATACACTCGCTCAGGCCATCTCTCTCTCATATTACAGTGAGTTTCAATGAAGCGACTCGACGCTCCTTCATTACTAGATCTAAAGTGACATTTTAGAATTAGTAACAGAGGCTTGGGCTCAAATGTTAAACTATCAACTTGAGATTTGAATCAGCGGCGAAAGTAAGTAGTTCCTCACAAAAGACAATCCGTTGTCGTTTATTATTTATTTACACACTTCTGCTGTCGAACTGTTGTATAAACGCAATATTACACGAGTAGGCGTGTGATATGGTACCTAACCCCTTCTGGATAAAAGTGTCTGCTAAATGACTAAAATACAACATACTACCCCAAAAATTGAGTCCTATCCCTGACTCTACCCATAACTTAAACCTAAAATCAGTGTGAAATGAAAGGTGAGTAACTCTGATGTAGAAGCATCTAATCCTGGTCCCTCAAATCTGATTGGTTGAATGTTGTAGTTTTTGAAATCACGGTCACCCGCTTTTCGATCATAGAATTGAATTTAAACGGTTGCAATTCATAAATGCTCTGGAATAGAGACCTCAGGTTGGTCTCTTTTTAAAGAAGACACACATCGGATTATTGCAGAAATACTTCAAAGAATGAACGTGTTAAAAGTTATAGAAGTTTAGTGTAAAGCAAATGTAATGAACTAAACATTTTTGTTTTATACAAAATCATTTGAACTCTAAAATTGCTTCAACATCAAATCCATATGTGTTCTAAATTTGAAGTTTCTGTTTCTGTGGTAGCGCAAAGTCCAATTTCAAATCAGGAAGACAGGATTGTGAGTGTTTAAGCTTTCAAGTGACACATAATGTGTGATGATTACTAAAATATGTGATGAAGGCAATAAAGAATGCGTACCAAGCGTCCAGCTGACTGACAGTTAACAGGATATAGACACTGTCGGAATCACACGTCAATCCTGGAGAAATGCATGACCCAAAACATAAAATAAAAGCTGGAGTGGCTTACATCCATGAATACACGATGTTCAGCCCAAGCCCAACACTTCGGTCTAATTACCCGCCAGTGTTCTCCATTGATTCCCATTCAATAATTGGAGTAATTTTGTGCAACGGGACAGTTAAATGCACGATACGATATTGGAGTGAAATATTGTTGAGCAACGCATGACTCGTTTGAAGCACACCCAGCTATTGTTTTGCATTGAGGGAACAGCTGATTCAGACCTGCACAGACGCGCCCGCTGGACTTCTGTTTCTGCTGGGTGGAGTATGATGAGCGTATTATGAAATAATATTACCATGGTAACTATCATGGGTGGAGGCAGTAATCCTTGACCTCTAATGCAAAACTTCCCTTTTAGTGTTTGAAGAGTCTTACTGCAGGTGACGGTGGGGATAATTAGGGTCGTTCACAGACCTTTGACCACCATTCTTCGCCTTCTATCTTCTCACATGTATAATGTTACAATGCTAATGTTTAAACCAACCTTCTGGAATGAGTGAGGGAAAACAAGACAATTCACTATTTTTACCGATAAAATTAAAACATATTCCAATTTTATGCAGTGATATGTATACCTAAAGTGACAAATGCATGGTCGCTATTTAATGTGTGAGCCAATCAGGTGCAGTACTGAGGTGACAGGATCTCCTTTATACCGCTACATGTATGCCATTAATAAAAATAATGACACAATGGCCTTGGCCAGACAGCTTTAAGTCTGATATTCCTAAACAAAAGGCTTGCTGAATGAGACTTTTTACAGAGCAGGTTGCAAACATTATAAGGCAAGTGATTACTGCTTTAATAAATTATTAAAACAAAGTATCAGATATCATTATGTATAATATTGTAAACACTTTAGTTCAGGGTCTAATTCTCACTATTACCTAGCTGCTTATTAACATGCATATCACTAGGCTGTTTATTAGTACTTGTAAAACACAAATTAATGCCTTATTCTGCATTACCATAACTTAACTACCTCACTAACTATTAATAAGCAGTAATTAGGAGTTTATTGAGGCATAAGTCACAGTTAATAGTTAGTTGACAGTGAAAATTGGACCCTAATATAAAGTGTGGCCAAAATATCTTCTAAAATAATCGTTATTTTCGTTAAATTGTTATCACAATTTTTTTTTCATGGTTGCTGTCTTTTAATTAAAAAACCATGAAGTAATAAGAGTACACTGCCAACATTTTTTTATATATTTTATTTTACCCACACAAACATAAATAAGTATTAAGACTTCTCAGAGAATATATCTTGAGTGAAATTGAAATATTTTTAACCCTGTTGTCAAATTTTATAATACTGTTTCACTCTAAATTGTATTTGATTTATGCGTCAGTGAAAATATCACACAGTTTCACTTCTCAAAAACGTGATTATTATTATTATTATTTTTTAAAATGTTTCGATTTGGAAACCACAACGAAAACAGTGCTTATGAAGATGATTTTTGTTTCAATGACCATGAGGTGCATCTCTTAAAAAAAAAAAAAAAAAAAAAAAAAAAGTGAAGTTTGTCCGCTAATAATTTTTTACAACAAAGAAATGTCTCTTCCCACATGATTGGGGTGTATCAGAGATCTGTCCTAAGTACCTTTCCTGCCTTCCACGGCTTTCAGCATTCCCTGATAATACAAGTCATCTGAGGGGATCCTCTCCCTCTGCCCGTCCAGGCTGTCGGTCGAGTATTCCCTCCGTCTCTGTTGCGTACTCATCTCCTTTACGTCACCCTTACAGCGAAATACAGACTTCTGCCAGCCACAAATCTCTGTTCTTTACAAGCTTCCTCACTTTTCCGAATATAAAGTTGCAGCAATGTTCCCGTTCAGACTTAAGGTTCCCGTTTAATCTCTGTTGTCCATGTTCTAGCTCCGGTAAATGATGTCAGTAGGCTACAGGTTCTGACTCCTGTGAGACATGGTGGTTGGAGGGCATTGCGGGTTACGCTTGGCCCCGCCTCATCCCTGAATTGTCATCTTGGTGGAGCCGAGGCAGGAAGAAGGGGTGGAATCAGGGAAAGTGAGTGGGAAGGTGTGTCTGCTAGCATGCCTCATCTAGAATCCCACACCTTCTCCGAACACACACACACGCACTAAATCACCTCAATCTCTAAAGAACACTGCAACAGGAAACGGAGAGCGTGAAGAGTTGTGTAACGTTACGCAGAGCACTAAATGAGAGTGTGGAACTGGCTGCAAGAGCCAGTTCCAGGAGTTACACAATCACACTGTAACAGACATTACTCCACACATACACACACACACACACACACACACACACACACACACCCCTTTAATGATTAACCACTGTAACATACCTGAGCGGTTGGGCAACTATGACTAACTATGAGTGTGTGCTGCCAATAAGACAGGGCGAGGCTCTGGGATGGGCCGCTCACGTCTACACACGCTGGAGATGAACATTATTAAATCTAAACCAACCCCAGTAAAATTCATAACCAGAGGCTGCAAAATAAACAGCCAGACATAATATGAAAATTCTTTTTCTTGTTTGCATGCTGAACTTGCATGTGCATCGCCAAGAATGTGTAGATGTGCACTCAAAAAAATATTTCAGTCTAAACATACGTTACAATTTTCCACCTATTTGGATTACATAGTTTTAACATAAACAAATGAATAAACTTAATACGAAATGTAAATGAAATAGGTAAGATTTATGTAATAGTTGAGTATATGAATAGTGAGAGATTAAATGTATTTTATCTTCAGTTGTAGTTCTTGTGTTTCTCTGTCCTTCAGTGATTCTGCTGGTTAACAGCAGGTGTTCATCATTAATGCTCTATCATCACTTAATGATCTCATTAACTCTGACACTGTTTAGTGCTCATGTGTGTGCACTACAGAGTTAAAATACTGTTGAAACGGTGTTAATTAACCTGAGCATTTTTCTTAAATCTTATCTACTTTATTTAATTTACGTATGACTGACAAATATGAATCACATTAAGTTTATTAGTTTGTTTATGTTAAAACTATGTAATCCAAATGGATGGAAATTTGCTATGTAATTAAATTACATAAAACTTATGTTTAGACTGAAATATTTTTTTGAGTGTGTGTAGGAAGAGGAAAATGTATAGATATAATAGGTGATGAGTGACACATCTGGCCAGGCGTATATAACGTATAAGATGAAGGTGAGGACGGGGCGTTCATCATCTGAACAGACCCGCACCGTAAACTTTGAGAAGCATTTTTTGACAACAAGTTCAAGCTCGCCAGTGAGTATAAGAGCCTGAACTTGACAGTGTTTGCAAGGGTGTTTATTTTACGGTACAACTGACAGATTCCTTAGCGGATGTGGAAGCTCACGCCTTCATTTTATAGACGTCTAAATGTCTGTTGATACAGGAGAAGGGATTAAGGTGTGGCACAAAAAACTACCAACACCTAGAACAGCATTCACAATGTTTGTTTTTTGTCATATTTCCTTACCCACTGTGATTTCTAGAAAAGTTATAACCTTAAATAGAAGTCAAATTTGAATTCTGAAATTATATTTTATATATATTATTCAGTAAGAATGCATTAAATTGATCAAAAGACATTTAAAATGTTACAAAAGATTTCCATTTCAAATAAATGCTGTTCTTTAGAACTTTTTAATTCATCAGAAAATCCTGAAAAAAACATTGATAATCAAAAATGTTTCTTGAGCTTCAAATCAGCAAATTAGAATGATTTCTGAAGGATCATGTGACCGTGATGACTGGAGTAATGATGCTGAAAATTCAGTTTTGCAACAAAAAAATAAATTATATTTTAAAATGTATCACAATAGAAAACAGTTATTTTAAATTGCAATAACATTTCACAATATTACTGATTTTATTGTATTGTTGATCTAATATTTGCAGCCTTGGTGAACGTAAGAGATTTAATTCGAAATACATAAAAAAAAGAAACTTACCGAAACATCTGAATGGCAGTTCATGTGTAGACACATATACACTTCATTTCATTAAATTTAATTGCCATTTTTTGTCATATCAAGAGGAGTTGAAATACAACTTGTGAAGATATTTGACATACGATTTACAAAACCTGATATCCTTCAGTGTTTCAGATGAACCTGCATCTATATAACATAAAAAAAAAAAAAAAATTGTGAAAACTACTTGGTTCTTGGCCAAAGTGGCATCAGACTTCATAAATCAAGTCTTCACAAGACCGAAATTCGCAAGAGCAGGGTGAAGCATGTCTTTTTGTATCAATATCAAGTATTCATTTTTGAACCTCATATTTACACACACGCCTAGGATGTTTCTATGAACCACATGCACACAAAATGACTTTGTGACACGCACATTAGCTCATGTCCCGTTTGCTGCCTTTTATTCCTGTTCCATTATTTCTTATGGGGGCTATTGTTGGTTTTAATCCAGCAACAGCGTGAATTTGTAGCATATATCTGCTGGAAGGTATGAGGAAAAGATGGGCAAAGGAAGCTGACCTTTTTGGTATTACCTCTCCCTCCTCCGTAAGTAATGATACACTGAGTTCCTTTAGTGTATTTAATAAAGGCGTTGTTTCAGTTTTACTCCAGTTTGATTTTACATTCTGATGACATTCTGATGACGTTTACATTGCAGAATATTCGGTTTATAGAAAGGTTTATCCCACCCCTCTCAAACAGATTACAATTTCATTCGGTTTGGGCATTTTTATTCCGACTGAGGTGTTTATATGCAGCATTTTCATTTGCATTGGACTTTTAAATCAATTACAATGCTCCATGTAAACACACC
This sequence comes from Opsariichthys bidens, assembly GCA_037194245.1. Classification (NCBI taxonomy): domain Eukaryota; kingdom Metazoa; phylum Chordata; class Actinopteri; order Cypriniformes; family Xenocyprididae; genus Opsariichthys; species Opsariichthys bidens. The sequence continues at coordinate 3,535,950 of CM074304.1, read as the reverse complement.
CAATGTGACCCAGTCAGAAGACATTCTGTTGGTCAATGGGTTTTTTTTTGGTGCCGTGACCCGGATCTTAGATCTCAGAATGTTCCCAAAATATCTTTGCTCAGATGATAAGGGTTAATACCACACTGTATAAACAGTAATGTGCAAAAAAAAGGATTTTTCCATGCTGAAAATAAAATAAACCGTACATTTGACAAGAAAACACGATTTCACATGCAATTTCAATGCGTTACTTGTCATTTCTTTGTGAAATTTGCTAGGAATTTCTGAGTGAAAAATCTTTCCAAAGTAAATCCAACATTTTTTTTCAGTGCATACATTTTCTACGACGGTACAGTGTGATTTAAAAGTGTCAATCAAGCAGAAAACTATTTTGTACTCTGTGAAGATGAAAAGAACAAAAACAGACTGACGATCTTAAAATGCAGTGCATTTCTAATGAAAATCAATGAATCACTGTTTTTGTGTGAATATATATAAGCAAATAAATTTCCCTTGCAGAAGATGCAAAGTTGAGTTTGAAGCAACCAGTGACAGAATGACATCAAAACATCATAGATAAGAGTTTAAAGGTAATGTGATTGATGTTATAATAATGGTACCTCTTCACATTCCCGTGTTGGGTGTAACCAAACCACATTATCCGTGAAAGTGCTTCCCAATCCCATCCACAACTCTCTCCCTCTGCGTGTGAGAGCGTGTACAGGGATGTCTTTCACGCCCAGAGAGAGAGGAATGTGGAATCCGTGCATCTGCTTTGATCCCACCTGAATCACGAACACACCCTGTCCTTCCCAACGAGAACAACATGGACACACGAGCTATTTTTCTGCCTCTCAGTAAGATACTTTTACTTTTCTTCACATGGGTTTTTGTCGGTTTACCAGAACCTGTAATTATGTGCCTTTCCATTTGCTCATACTGCATGGAGCATTAATATCCGTGCTTATCTAAATCCAGGAATCAAGTGCTGATGTGATGGTCATACTGGATTTGGGGAAGTCTCTGTTTGGCTGGAGATTGAAAACAGAACAACAGCAGCTGAGATCTAAAATAACCCGTTAGATCTTCCTCACTCGTCTCAGCCAGAGCGGAAAACAGACGGACCTGCCAAGCGATTTAAAACTCACTCACAGGCCTCTCCTGAAAATGATGACATGCATTTCTGAAGCGTAATATAATGCGCATATTTAAGTCCTCGTGAAATCAAAAGGCGCTCAATTTGCTTTCTTGATGCACATTCTTTGTCTTACTGGTGAACGATTGATCAGCCCAAGTTATATCAAATAATAGCCTAATAAATATTTTTAATCAATGTGTAAAATCTTTCCTCTGAAACAACTTCCACTGAAGTCAAACTGATGGGTTCCATTTTTGCTGTAAAGAGATTGAGTTTGAATTTTTGAATTAGAATAGAATTTTCACTAGTATTTTTCATGTATTTAAATCAGCGTTGGCTAAGTAAAACCGAATTAATTCCTACACACTAATTACATCTTCAACAGTGTAATTACAACACTAATTACTCTCTCTAAAAGTATTGGATTACTTATTACTTTATAAATCCCATATCAACTTTGACCAGTTGAACAATACAAGGACAGACAAAACTGCTCTTTTAATAAAAAATTCACGATTTGTTATCACAACAACTTTATTTTCTTTTGTTAAATCAACTTAGATAATTAATGTGGTTCAAATAACACAATATTTTGAGTTTCTGTTGATTAAACCAATCGCTATTAACTCAAATTTTAAAATTTCAGTGAACTCAAACTTTTAAGTCAACTTAAACTTAATTTTAAATTAAGTTAAACCAACATTTTTTTTTTTTTTACAGTGTTCAAATAAACAACATAAAACTGCATAAATTATTGTTGAACTGATCTGTGTTTAACAATTAAAAACATACATTTTAATTCTGATGTTAAATCCACTATAGTTCTCTACTGCAATTACACCAGAAGTAACTAAGAGTAATCCGCTACTCAAGGGAAAAGTAATTTGATTACTTAGCAAATAATTACACCTAACAATTTTCCCTAAAACATATTGCCATTTAATACTGAATTGTTTTCACATCGACTTCCTTAAATAAATGTCTCCCTCTTCTGGCCAATAATTAGGACGTGATCATAAAACTTTTATTGGTAATTTTACAGCGGCTCAGGTATGTGAACAGCTGAGAGAAGTATCATCTTCAGATAAACATGACGTACACGCCGAGTCAGTGACCTGAATGAGATCAGCTGACGGTGACTTCTGCTTTTCACAGCATTGCCTTAGTGACATAATAACTCGCTTTCATCTGAGATGCTGATGGTGCAGATACAGCAGACATCTGAGAACAGTTGTCCAAACACACGGTAACCATGGCAGCAGATGAGAGGAACACACTCTTACTCATGTCTGTATTTATAGTCTGAGCACAAGTCATTCAAAAGGAAGGGCTGACTGCATTTACCAGTTATCGTGAAATTACTTCACAAAACCAAAATAAATCGGTGAGAGGATTACAAGAGGGGGGGGGGGGGGATTTTCCATGTAAAGCCCCAGAAATTCATATGACTAAAATAGTCAAGGCTGCCGATTATTGTTAATAAAACGTGTGTTTGAGGGAGAGAATAAATGCCAAATAATAATAGTGATGTGAAGTGTATCAGAGTCCAATATTTATCAAAGGACGCGATGGGCCACACATCCACGGATTTCTTTTCTGAAACCAAATTTCCACTTAACCCAAAATCATTCCGTCCTTCCGTTTATCCTAAACTACTCAGTGTGATTTTAATGAAGCTTTTTGTCCTGTTTTATGCCTTAAGTGTCACACCTTCAGTGAGAAAGTTATAGCAATGAGAATGTAATTGAGACTTAACACTAGATGGCGACAAAGCACAATATTCACACATTGTGCATTTAAAGGTGTAGCATTTCAACTGCACCTTTCCCACTTCCTTCCTCACACATATCACTGAAAAAGCATGACTGTGACAGAACTCACAGCAAACAGCAACGTTCAACGACATGAGACGGCATTTTTTCCTAATCCGCTTTGCATGTTCTTTTTTGCTGACATCTGATTGGCTGCTGTGTCTTTTTAGGGCGGGGTTAGGGGTGCTTCTGATTGAATGGATGGGAGTTGGACAGTTGATCAAAATGGCAAAACATGCTTACAGCATAGATTACCTTTACACTCTTAAAAATGACGGATTGGCATCTATGGAAACTTTCAAGGTTCTTAGAGGAAAACAGTTCTTTAGATTTTTTTAAATGTTGTTCTGACTACAAAAAATCTTGAAATGTCTAAAAACCTTAATTTTCAGGTGTATTTGCAATACAATATTAACTTTCTACTTGATGCTTTGAAGTTGTTTTTAACAGCAGTACATTTCATGTGGCAGTTAGTTATTTTAGAAAGAAGTTATGATGCAGTTGCATTATAAATAGTGCAATAAGAGTAATATGCTATTCTAAACATAACTTCACTTCAGAATTAAAATTTCCTGATCATTTACTCACCCCCATGTCATTCAAGATGTTAAGTCCTCAGAAGAAAAGAAATATGAAAAAAGTTTCATGAGGAAAACATTCCAGGATTTTTCTCCACATAGTGGACTTCACTGGGGTTCAACAGGTTGAAGGTCCAAATGTCAGTTTCAGTGCAGCTTCAAGGGCTCTACAAGATCCCAGACGAGGAATAAGAGTCTGATCTAGCGAAATGATCCGTTTTGATAATTATCAGGAAATTTTAATTATAAAGTGAACTAATCCTTTTTAATCAGGTCATAAAAACTATGTAGAATAATTACACAAAAATTAGATTAAATGACACTACCTGTATCATACAAGTAAAAGTGCATGCATGGCCCGAGGTAGAGCCGTGTGCAGCGAGAGCACGTGTCATGTTACATAAACTGGCACCACACTGCCAAAGTGAAGTGATTTAAGTGAATTAGAATCTCAGCAGCAGGATTGAGACAATTAAACTGTCCAGACACTGAATAAAAATACAAAGGCCTGAAGTGATGGAGTGAAAATCCTCCAGTGAAGAGAAGGACGGGCTGAGAGAGGCATGTTTGTGCCACACCTGCTCAGTGTCAAACTCCTGCCAGCCATATTCACACACTTACCAACACAACACATCTAGCTGTACAAGAATTGAAGTTGTTCTCCGTAACTTCTCTGGTGAATAAAACATCCTGAGGTGTTGCTGGGGCAAGATTTCCCACGCTTCCCATGACCTCAGCCACAGACAATAATGAAGTTAAAAGAACTCCATTATCCAATGGCAGAGCCAGGCTTGGGGAGTAACGAAATACAAGTAACTTGGTTACATATTTAACATACAAAAGTTGAGTAAGTGTATTTCATTACAGTTACATTTTAAATGGGTGGTAATCAGACTACAGTTCCATCTGAAAAGTGTTTTAGATTACCAAAGTGATTACTTTGAGTTTTAATGTCATTTAAACAGCGATTGGTGATTCTCTGACTCTGACCGTCTGAAAAAGACGAGTTCAGTTTCATCATAAGTTTTAATACTTTTAAGAGGATCATAAAAATGTTGTTATTTTTATTTAGTTCTGTCCTGAACAAGACAAAATGACTGAATTTATTAAAAAAAAAAATTGTCCAACAGTCAACTGAACTGTCCTGTCATGACCTGATGATCCACGACTGTTTTCATGTTTTGTGAGTCATTTTATAATTCACTCAACTTTTTCCTCACAATTTGTTTTTTCCCTCACAATTGTGAGTTTGCATTTCACAATTCTGACTTCTTTTTCTCTGAATTGCAAGATTTAAACTCACAATTGCAAGTTATAAAGTCAGAATTGGGAGGGAGATACCTTTTTTTTTTTTTTTTTTACACCTTTTTTTACGTTACTAATGACTTTTTAAAGCATTTATTTTGTAATCTGTAATGAAATACATTTTAAAAGTAACCGACCCAGCCCTGGGCAGAGCTGCCTGGGTCATCTATCTGTTACCAAAGAACGCAAGACCAACAGAAATGTCATGAAACTTCGTAAATGAAAGTGTTAAAAATTCAGGAAATTATAAGAGGCCTAGTTAGGCCGTTCTTACACACGACGCAAAGAAGTGCCAAAAACACTTCAAACGTGGCTTTGATACCGAGCAGATGTGAGCAGAATAATGACACTGTTGTCTTCTGTAGGGCTGCTATCATAGCTCAAATCAATTGGTTTCAGTATTGATGAACTTTGTAACTGGGACAGTTACTGAACTTAACTGAGCTGAAAAATGACTGCTTATTTTTTCCACATTTTCATTCAGTCATTTCGCAGACGCTTTTATCCAAAGCGACTTACAAGGGGAGCAATTAGGGGTTAGGTGTCTTGCTCAAGGGCACTTTAGTCATGGTATTGAAGGTGGAGAGAGAGCTGTTTATTCACAATCCCCACCTTCAATTCCTGCCGGAGTGGGAATCGAACCTGCAACCTTCAGGTTACAAGCCCGACTCTTTCACCATTAGCACCATACCATAATTGTATTACTTAAACAAATGCATCATTATTATTAATGGGTAGTCGTGGTCTAGTGGTGAGGGAGTCGGGCTTGTAACCTGAAGGTTGCCGGTTCGATTCCCACGCCAGCAGGAATTGAAGGTGGGGATTGTGAATAAACAGCTCTCTCTCTTGTAAGTCGCTTTGGATAAAAGTGTCTGCTAAATGATGAAAAATGTAAATGTAAAAATTATTAACAGTAAGTAAGTAAGTGGTTGAGAGCCAGTGAAGATGTACTACAGTGTGTTATGAAATCGCAGTTACGAGTGAAGGGCTAAAAATAACAGCCAAACTAAAGCAGAAGTATCCCTTCGGTCCATTAAAGCCTATAAATCAAGTGTAAAGGACAGAGGCGGCCCCTTCATGGACGCAGAAAGCCAAAGAATAAAGAACATCCAACAATATCCAAGAGCAAGACAGCACACAGGTCTCACGTCCAATCCATCACGGGTCTGGAAGTTTCCAGAACATACCCTACATACAGATACTGATGGAAGCTCTCCAATAGGATTATGGATTTGACTTGGAAATATATACAGAAATATTTCTGTTGCACTTTTTATTATCCATTGTACACCTGGAAAATTTAAGCCTCTTTGTTATTCAAAGTTTTGATGTCATTTGCAATTCAAAGTTGTGAATTACAGCGATGCTACAGAAGCCCTCCGACGTGTTCACCTATCCCATGATTCTTTAACTGAATAGGACCAGCTTTATCCCATCAAGAGCCAACAATTGCACTGTAAAAATTGTGATTTTAACTGTAAAATATTATAAAAATGCTACAAAAAAATAAAAGTCAATAGGTTAACAGGAAGTTCCCGTACTATATACATGGGGAAAAACAGTAAAAGCTCCAAACACATGACATTTTTTTGGACTTTACAGTAAAATGCTGTAAACTTTTATTATTTTTAGAAGTAAAAAGAACAAATCAACATATAGTTTACAGTCAAAAACTGTTCAATGTGTGACACTCCACATTTTGTTGAAATAATCCTAATCACATTAGGGTTTTATGTTACGTCTTCTGTTGTTTAATGAATGTTTATTGCATTATTGGAGTGTTGTGGGTTACCATGATGGTGTTGTGATGAACTGATTCTTCATGTGACTTTCTCTTTTCCCACCTGCACTATTATGGTGGTTGTCAGTATGTGTTAAAGGTACAAAACCGATTTTAGTAGCAGTGTGCATTGTTGAATTTACTGGCTTACATTCAAATTTTCTTGATTGTAAATTACAGTTTGTACTGTAGAATTTATAGTTTGTTTTTTTTACTAAATTATTCTGGCAACCATAGCTGCCTTTTTTTTTCCTTACAGTATTCACTGCTGTTACTCTAACAGCTTCTGTTTACTGTGTTTATACGTTGTGTCAATTAAAGAACATGTTTAATGAAAATATATATATTTAGTGTTTTTATTACCAGACAATTCATCTACTGATAAAATAATTTTAATATAATAATTTAATATACAGAACTATTAAACAGGCACAACGAAAAACATTGATAAGCTATAATGGCGTCGTTCATGAATGCTTATTTTATGATTTTTTTTATATTTTTATTACTTCAACTTATTATAAACAAACAAACAAACAAACATCCTTAGGATGTTTTATTTTACACAATCATTTAATTATTTTTTATTAGCACCTGCATTATTACTGCACCTTATTAGAAAACAATAAAAATATATATACAGTATATATATATATATATATATATATATATATATATATATATATATATATATATATATATATATATAATCCTTTATTTATTTTGTATTAGCACCTGCATTATTATGGCTCCTTACAAACAAAAAAAAAAAAACCTTGCACTTGTTATTTTGTGCAATCCTTCACATAAAATTGTTCCCCAAAAATGAAAATTCTGTCATCATTTACTCACCCTCAAGTTGAATTTCGTTCTTCTGCTCAGTACAAAAAAGTATATTTTGAAGAAGAATGACCCCCATAGTCCCCCCCCCCCATAATATGGAAGTCAATGGGGACCATCAACATTCTTCAAAATATCTTATTTGTGTTCAGCAATATTCATACATGTTTGGAGCAACTTGAGGAGGAGTAAATCATGACGGGTGGAGTGAGGTCCGAACCTTCCCCCAAATATAACACTTCATTCTGCCCTTACAAAGTGCACAATGGGCACAGGAGGGAGAGACGGAATTACTTGGAAACAAAGCAATAAAGTAATAATCTGTAATAAGACCTGCGCTATGTATATGAGGTTTATGATCAAACAAACAAGATGTCGAAGGAGGAGGGGATGAACTGACATGATCCAGAGCCGTGTCAGTGACAGAGGCCACCAGCCAACCGCTAGCAGAGGTCACCTCTGTCACAACAACACCACGGATCGCTCTGGAAAACAGATCCTTATTTACAGCCACTGTCACTGAAACACTGCGCTCATCTAGGACGGCATTTCTCGTCTTAGCCATGCCCTGCTAAGAAGTTTCTGCTTGAAACACTCCTTGACTATACTTTAACTACACCAAAAATTTCCAATAGAGATCTGAAAAGTGAATAACAAATTTGGGCTGGTTTATATATGTTTGAGAGGCGAGTTATAAAGGTGTAAAAGAAAGTAAAATTGCATGTGACCTTACTAAATATGTCACATGTCATCTTTCACCAAGAGACATTAACATTTCAGAGGTTGCAGTCCAATCTCTACTTTAGACAGAAACAACAGAAGAAACACGGATATTTTCTTAAAGCTGCCATGCAAATATTTTAGCTGACTTTTCTGATATTTACAAGACCAAATATGTTATTATGGTTCAAAGAATAGATCAAAATAGAATGTATATTTATTATCATTACCAAAATCATCGATATCATTTCCTTTACATGTGTATCATTCCCACACCAGGTGTGCATTTAATGTTAATTTAATAAAATAAAATAGTAGTTTGCTTTTAAATGCATTTTCAGAATCTATAGATTATGTTCTCTCAGGTCTGGTACACTATTTTGGAAATATATCAGGTTTTAATCAAATAAATAAGGTTGTAAAAGATTAAAGGTGTTGCGGTAATGAGAAATCAGTCAAAATCCAATAAAAAAAATGTTCATCTAAAAATGTATATTTCATAGTACATGTGCAAAACCAATTTTTAAAATTCTGAAAATGAATGAAAATGTAACTTTCCTCATTTTCAAGGATTACTTTTGGAAAATATGTTCATGCTCATAAAACACCATAGACCTTATTTTTAATGCCCAAAGAGAAGTCTTCTGATGAAAGTCTTTTTAAAAATGTCATCTTTGAAATCAAATTTCTTGAGAATCATCCTTATACACCAAAAATGTATGACTATCGGCTGGATTTCCACAAATTCCACAAATGAGCCGATGGGAGTGGCAAGTTTTGTGTGTGATCTACTGCTGACGTGCAAATTAAAGAACACAGACGCAGTCAAATCATTGATAATTTGCGCTGCTTTTGTTCTCATTTTATCAGAGCAGGTGCGGGTCGACATAGGCGCAACTCGTTACATGTATAGCCTGACAAACACGTACACACACATTGATTGGGACACTTTTTCCAATTAATTTCAATGTGTCCCAATCACCCTGAACTCACCCTATATAATTAACGACTTCCTCTGGCATTCCAACTCCATTAATAAGAGTTGAAAATATGTTCTCCCTTCTCACTGCGGTGTCTCCTCCTAGCAGCAACAACTGCAGACATGTCTCAAAATGGGTTAAGACTATGGCAAGCCGTTTTGACTTTTATTCATTTTCAGGATATGAACTTGTGATATCAACAATTACATTTTCACTAGTTAAAATATTAATTCTTGATATCAACGATTCAATTTCCACTAGTAAAAACTATAATTGCTGATATCAAGAATTGTATTTTCACTAGTGAAATCTCTCCATAGGCTGCCATTCAAATTCAATTGTTGATATCAAGAATTCATTTCTTACTAGTTGAAATTCCAGTTTCACATATCAGGAATACAATTCTTACTAGTAAAAACGGAAATTTCTGATATCAAAAATTACATTGTTACTAGTGCAAATGTCTATTCTTGATATCAACAACTGAATTTCTACTAGTAAAAATGTTCATTTCTGATATCAATATAATTTCTGATATCTAAAACGGCTTTCTTGCTAGTAACGATCACATTCATGATATCAGAAATTTGCATTTTTACTAGTAAGAATTGTATTCCTGATTCCTGAACTGGAATTTCAACTAGTAAGAAATGAATTCTTGATCTCAACAACTGAATTTGAATGGCAGCCTATGGCGAGATTTCACTAGTAAAAATACAATTCTTGATATCAACAATTATAGTTCATACTAGTGGAAATTGAATTGTTGATATCACGAATTAACATTTTAACTAGTGAAATACCTGAGAATGAATAAAAGTCAAAACGGCTTGCCATATAAGACATGCTTTTTTTGGGCGTTAAAAAATTGGCGCAAATACCAGTAAATTGACTTGCGCAAACATTAGCAAATCGCGTTGTGCAATTCATTTAAATAGTCTCCTCCCATTAATTTTGCGTGTGAAAAGTAAACTCCAACAAATGCACATGCAATAAGATCAGCCGTAAAAACAACTCAGTCCACTCCCTTTCAGAAAAAAAGCTGTTAGTTAATCTGGCCCTATGTGCGATACGCTGCAGGCAACTTGACAAAACAAAATGCATCCGATAACCGCTCCCCTTTCTCATTATCTGATGCCCTCTTTTACTGGAATGAAAGAGTTAATCTTACAGCCCTGCCAGAGCGAGAGAAGAAGAGACAAGATAAAACAAGCTTTGAACTCGAGAACAGCCAAGATCTTCTAATTTGCTACTGTTGTCAAATCTCATACCTTCGGCTCTGTTTTGCCTCAAACGCCAGACTGCAATCAGAGAGACAATGTGCACGAAAAGCACCAGGGTGGGCAGAGCGGACTCTGAGGGGCTCAGCGGCATCAGGGCTGCGATAAGCCTGCGGGAGGCCAGCAGCAGGAACAGGTGGGAGGGAATGGGGTGACATGGGGTGTGTTCCCGGGTTAGGGGTGAGTCCAGACATTTAAAAAAAGACGCCAGTGCAGCGTCTCTCAGCCAAACGTGGAGTCAGAGCGGGCCGAGTTAGTAACTTTCCTCCACTGCTCGATGGGTACATGCCATTCTGACAGCCCTTCCCATGTCATCTTTAATGTGCAAACATTCACAATTTTGTCTCACATACTGAAGTCTTGTGTTTTAATATAAAAGCAAATGAGAATTTACGTTCACAAGCCCGATTGAACATTTAACACCACCCCAGGCTTCGCAGAACCTGTCGAAATCAGAAGACACATCCAGTCTCTCAGGACAAACTAGTTAAAGAATTTCAATCCAAAGGCAATCATTAGCATATTAAAACAACCAA
>CM074304.1:3447500-3520000 GCA_037194245.1 Opsariichthys bidens | reverse complement strand
CAAAATTGAACTACTTGCTGTCAGTTCCAGAATACAACATAAAACAAACCAATGGTTCCATTAAATTTCTTGGCATTTATAGTATACCAAAACCAACTGAAATGCACAGCTATACAAACAACAACAACAAATGCAACTGCAGCACACATTCCAGAGCACTAAGGGAGGAAGACAAAGGTGGAATTTGGGATGGACTGCTCTATCTGTGGTATGCCCCATTACATAACACACAAAGTGACAAAGCAGAAGTCTCCAGCTAATAGTTGACCACTGGAAACCAGAGACAAACCAGAGGAAACATGCGTGCTTCCTGCAAGAGTGGCACACAAAGTCCTCTGTACACTGCATTGATTTAGTTGTTTTATGACTCTAGAAGAGCACTTTTTGTACTCTAAGAACAGAAAAACAATTTCACGACTGAGTTTGGCATCAGGGAGGGGAGAACTGACTCCATACATTGCCTTGTCAGAAACACAGTGCTGCTCAACTGCTTATTACAAGTCTGGTATTCCCCTTGAAGAATGAAAACTTGCAACAAAATCACCAGCGAGTCCCAATATGTTGCACAGCAAAAGGGTGGTTGCGAAACATTGCACGCATAATTTGATGTTTTGGGTGTGGGTGTGGTATAAATCACTTTAATTTCTCAAAATAACTGGAAGCAAATTTGTGTCTGTGGAAAGAAACAGTGACAAACTGAGGAGTATGAATAATTGCAGCTACTAAAAGATGTGCATTATTGCATAGACAAAACATGCTTGGAAAGAAGTTCCACAGTTGTTGATACTGCCCACATCTTTAAACAAGCTATTCAGATTTGCACTGCAGAATATTTAAATAAAATTGTGAAGCACACGTCTAGAAAACCTAGAAATGTACTTCGGTTTCATTCAATTAATATAAAGCTCAGGCACCGTTCACTCAAAAAGCATGTGTATAAAGTTACATGCCTCTCAAGAAAAGCATGCCCAACAGTCTAATAACAACACAACTATTCCAACACTACAGCAGTCACCTTGAACCTCCCACACAGCAAATACGGATCGAAACCGGAGAAGACCTCAAAGCACAGTAGAACTGACAGAAGTGTAAAGGACTCTTACCTTCAATGAAGTTGGGGAAGGTTTTGCCCTCTGGCTCTTGCAGAGAATGATCCCAACCGGTCTCTTCAGCAGAACCCTCCAGGAGTCCACGCTCTATGGCCAGTTCTTCCAAGACATCATAGTCCAAGTCATCTCCTGCGATCTCTGGCAGTGGGGATGTAGCAGGTTGACCCGCGACAGGACTGGTAATCTGTTGCACTTCAATCACTTCCTCTACCACGACTATTTTCTTCCGCATGGCGTCGTCTGAGGACTGCTTTTGCACGTCGCAGGTGATGTCGTTGGCAGGAAGGGGTCCAGTGATGACAGGTTGTGAATGGGCCTTGCTATCCGAGAGCCTGCTCTGCTTCTCTGTGCTCTGCTGTGTGTCAGGAGCAGCCGTGTGTTGTGCAACACTGGGAGGTTCCCCCTGCTCAGGGAGGGGGGTGAGCTGGGCAGAGGCTGCTGCTGCTGACGCTGAGGCTGCCGGTGCTTCCCTCTGTCTCTGTACTGAGGATGTTTTTCCTTTAAGAACCTCCCGTTTTTTAGCCAAGGGTTGAGCAGGCTCCACCTCCCCTTTGTGAGCAGGGGCCTCATTCTGTACAGCTGTTGGCTGCACGCTCTCCACAGTGTGCATTCCATCTGGGGATGTCTTTGCAGAGGCATTTGTTGCAACTTGCTCAGGGGCCTCAACCTTAAGGAGGTCAACCTGACCTGCATCCTGGGGTGTTGTCCTTACCTCTGTCAATTTTGTCTCAGCTGTAGGTGGAGAGACCTGTTTTACAGCAGAAGTTTTGTTTGCAGATTTCTTTTTCTTCTTTGCTTTTGAAGGCTTTGAGGTATCCTCTAAATCCAACTCTTTTGCAGCTGTGGTCTCGTCAGTGACTACAAGTTCCTCAGGCTGTTTTGCAGGTGATGACTTTTGTTGAACAGAATCAATTTGTTTTGGTGCCTCTATGTTAGATTTCAAAGTTTGCGCAACTACTTCTGAAGTCTTGCTGGAGTCAGCGGTGGTAATCTTCACTTCAGCACCTATAGATTTGGGGCTGATATCAGGCTTTTGACCTTTAACATCTGCCTTGACCTCAGCAGTAGAAATGGCATAAGGAATCTCCACCTTTTCGTGAACTTTTAAAGGACAAGTGTTGTCATCTTTAGATGCTTCTTGTGCTTGCTTTGTTTTTTGGGAACCAAGCACTTTCTGTTTGTCAGTCATTTGAGCAGCACTAGATGCTGTGGGTGGCACTGCTGTTACGGCTGACTTACTGACACTCTTCTCTACAGAAAGCTCAAAAGTATGAAGTGGGAGATTAATCTCTGATTTCTTTTCAGCAATTTGAATTGCCGAATTTTCTTCTTTCTTTGGCAGAAGTAGCATTGCTGATTCTAGAGATTTGTCAGGCACCTGGGAGCTAACAGAGGTATTTGTCTTCACCTCATCCGCATTAGCAGCAGGCACATGATGTGGTGCAATGGATGTCTCATCTACTTTTTCGCTCTTGATTGGTTGTTCTTGCACATTTTTGGTCCTTGTGGTTTTCTGCATTTTCTCCACTTTTGGTTTTGATGAAGTAGGAAAAGGAGCATCCTTATCCATTTTGCTACCACTTGGGATGTGGTTTCTTGAGAAATATTAATGCACACTTCTTCCTTAGGACAGACAGAAACTACGGGGGATTCTGCTGCATTTGCCTCCACTGTTGACAACATGGTTGGTATATCCTGCACATTTTTGGTCTTTTTGGATTTCTTTATTTTCTCCACTTTTGGTTTTGATTGAGCTGGACAAGGAGCATCCTTAGCCATTTTGTTTTCAGTTACCGTGAATTTGGTTTCTTGCTGGACCTTTACAATTTCTTCTTTGGGCTCTTTGTCTGCTTCAGAGACAGATTTGACTGATGTTGCCCCCACTGTTGATGAAACGGTTTTCTCTAGTTTTGGTTTCGATGTAGTATCAATTTTTCTATCACCAGTAGATGTGCTTTCTTTAGTGACCTTGATACACACTTCTTCCTTGGGCTCGTTTTTGACCGCTTCAGTAGAGACAGAGAACACTGAGGATTTCACTGCTGCTGCCTCCACTGTTGACGAAACAGCTGGTATATCCTGCACGTTTTTGGTCATAAGGGTTTTCTGTGATTTCCCCACCTTTGGCTTTGAGAGAGTAGACATTTTGATATCACCTTTGAATGTGGTTTCCTGTGAGACATTGACACAGACATCTTCCTTTGTTATTTCTTTGACTGTTTCAATAGAAACAGAAAACACAGAGGACTTCACTGCAGTCGTCTCCACTGCTGATGAAACAGTTGGCACATCCTGTACATTTTTTGCCACCAAAGTTTGCTGTGTTTTCTCCACCTTCAGTTCTGAGGTAATAGGATGAAGAACATCTCTTGCCATTTTGCCATTATCTACTATTGTGGATGTGGTTTTCTTGGAGACCGTAATAAACACCTCTTCCACTGGCTTTTCTTTAGCTGCTTCAGTAGGGACAGAAGACACAGAGGATTCATCTGCTCTTGCGCCCACTGTTGATGAAACATTTGAAACATCTAGCACATTTTTCGCCACAATAGTTGTCTGCGTTTTCTCCACCTTGGGTTTTGAGGGAGTATGTCGAGGAACACCCTTAGCTGTGTTGCTATCACCTATTACAGTGGATGTGGTTTGCTGGGAAGCCTCCATAAACACCTCTTGCTTGGGCTTTTCTTTGACTGCTTCAGCGTGGACCGAAAACACAGAGGATTCCAGGGCAATTGTTCCCTCTGCTGATGAAACAATTGGCACATCCTGCATATTTTTCATCACAAGGGTTTTCTGTGTTTTCTCCACCTTCGGTTTTGAGGGAGTAGGATGACGAGCATCCCTAGCCGTTTTGCTGTCATCAGTTGCTGTGGATGTTGTTTCATGAGAGACCTTGCTAGGCACTTCTTTTTCCTTTTTTTGGCTTTTGGATTCCACTGCTTTTGCCCCCAGTGTTGGCACATCTGGACTCACGTTCACCTTTTGTGGCTTCTCAACGAATGCTGTCTTGGTGCATTCCCTGAGTTCCACAATCTTTTCCTGTCCAACTGGCTTGGCATGGTGAGTTTCAATAGAACGAATATGAGAGAGACTGGATGCATAGCAACCTTCCTCATAACACTTGGTTCCATCTCTTTGGTGTAATCACGAGTTTCAGAAAGCATGGGCTGCTCTTTGGATTCCCATGATCCTCTGGGTTTGATCTGACTGCTGGCCATGGGACGACCTCTAAATCTTGGTGTTCTGTCATTGGATTCAGTAATTTCAGGTTCATCTGCACTCACTATTTTGCGACGGTACCCCTGTCGATCCACCAAAGCCTCTTCGTCACCCATCTTGCCGGGTTTGGGAACATAAGAAGTTGGACCCTGAACAGATTGAACCTGTTCCGCCCTGCGAGCGATGGCCAGAGTGGCAGCTGGCCGTCGTACTCTCTGTAGAGGAGTGGGCACAATCTCTGGTGGCAAATGTAGGTAATCACGCAAGTATACAATCCCTGCATTAGTAAGGTACCAATAGAAATGCTTCCACGCAAAGGTCTCCCTTACAAATCCCCTGGATTTCAGCGAGCCCATGGCTCTTATCACGTGCAGGTTTTCCACACCAGGAATCTCAGGGTGCATGGTCTGAGGGCGCTTGTCTTTCTTGGCCACCATGACGCCATCCCGAAACAGATGCTCATAGATGGCCTTCAGGTTGGCAATGGGCATAACCATTCCAGCAACCATTGTGCTTCCTTAGTTTTGCAGCGTCTGAGTAAACAGGAACAGCTTTTCCAAAGAAGAACAAAATCACTGAATGACCTCACTCTTCAGGGTCCTGAGGCAGAGCCTGCTGCCACGTGCTACCAATTCAATCAAAAAAGACGCTAAAAATAAATACAACCTGCTATTTTGTGTTTGTCCGTTGTTGTTTAGCTAACTTCCTTCCTCATCAAAAGAGTTTCTTCTTTCTTCTCAAACTTTCTCAGAAGCAAAGGAAAAACTTAGAAAAGGAAAACTGCTCTCTCCTTCACTCAGTCTTCCTTGGAAGTGAGCATAGTCCGGGACTGGCAGAGTTGCAATGAGAGGGGGTGTGTGTAAAAGAGAAAGAGAGAGAGAGAGTACTATGATCCAGTCGGCCCCTCCCACCTCTCACAAGCAAGGAAGAAACTGTTAGAATCCAAACCGCCTGGTCGGCAAACTCTTAACAGTTGTGAATGCCTTGACGTAAACACTAATTGCCAAAAGTATTGGGATCAAAAATAGAATTCTAAAAATGAAAAAAAAAGAGAATTGCCCATTCAGCACACCTATGTCTCACTGAGGCATATGTGCTGCAGTGTCTAAGAGGAACCACCCACAGTGCTGCACAGCACATGTTACACACCCCCGGGTGTGTTGGACCATCTCACAAGAGGAGAGAGTAGATTGGTCAATGAGAAGCTAGGTCAGAGAAAAGGAGACACTCTTCACGTACATGTCATCCAATAGATGAAAGATCCATTTACTAACACCTACCTTAGGCAGCCAGGGTTTACACACTTTAGATCGTGTGACGGGACACTCCTTTTTCCCTACAGACACTTGAATTCCTCAGAACATTCTTTACAGCAAGCCTTTTAGATATGTGATTAATAGTTGACAGAACATTTGAAAATGAATAACTGAATTAACTGATGAATCACTGCGGATATTGCACAGGAAGAAAGCATGACACAACAGGGACTCAAATGGGAAAAAGTTACACTAAAAGCACATCAAGCAGAAGAACATGGTTTTAAACTGAAGCTAATTTCAAATGAGTAGCTGGATAATGCTTTGCATTCTGAAACATGTGTATACTGCTATACAGCGAAATCCATCTTAAAAGCTGAGAAGAGACTGCACACACTAAGCACGTTTTTACAAGCACAGAGACATGATGCAACTGTCTGAAAGAACGGATGAAGAATTCATCTAGGGCTCTATATATCTCAATCTCAATATAGCTGTTGAATTTGAGTCTCCTATTAGAGGGTCTACTAAAAAAAGAACCATGCTTTACTGCTAACCTTTCAAAGGAACCAAGAACATGGTGTCTGATTTGTGAGGGAGGGATAGACACAGACAGATGCAGATACAGAGAGCAGTAAGTGAGAGGGGTAGAGTTGCACTGATTGTCTCTCATGCCTTCTGGAAAAACTGATGTTTCGTAATGACCACTGCAATTACAAGTTTTTTTGAGTGTATCTGGTAGGAATAAGTGGTAGGGATATGCCATGCGCACCACCTCATACCTCAAACGGAAAATGTTTTTGTTTTAATCACCATGGAAACAGTCAGACAGTGTGTCAGTTCCGGGAAACTCGAATATCCTCTTTCACGTCGCTACAGCGCCATGCAAATAAGTTCTGGGCAGCTGTGCAGCACATCACAGCACTCTTAACCAAGAAGAACCTATCTGTCATTATCAGCACAAATGAATCCTGTCTTGATATAATGGATTGATTTATTTGCATTCAGTAAAGTTGCTGTGTCTGAAAGACCACAATAGTGACAAGTACTTTTTTATTAAAAATTAATGTTCATAACTTATATTTTCATTTGGTTCAGTACAATTTTCAATTAGTCATTATTATTATTATTATTATTACTACTACTATTATTATTATTATTATTATTATTATTATTATTATTAATAATAATAATAATAACAATAATATTACACTACATTTAAACATTTTGGGCTAAATTAAGGTTAACGAAATTAATATTTATTATTAATTATATTAAATATTTATGAGATATAATATATATATATATATATATATATATATATATATATATATATATATATATATATATATATATATATATATATATGTATGATTTTTATAATATATATAATATATAAAATATATTATATATTTTATTTATTTAATTCATTCATTCAGCAAAGATGTAATATTTGTAAAATTTTGCTCTAATAAATGCAGCCTTAATGAACATTAGAGACTTCTTTCAAAAACATAAGAAAAAAAATCTCCAATCCACTGAATTGTAGTGTATTATTTAAAATATGATTAATGATTAATATGGCTAATACTAATTATTTTTTACATATTCTTTGCAATAGAAAGGCTTAGAAAAAGAGCTGAAAGTATATTTTTCTTGCTTGGTTGTTTTTTAAAAAAAGAGCCACTTTCCAGCCAGACAGTTTCTGACCGGTCTCAGCGAAAAATGTAATGGTTTTATAAACAATTGAAGCTACACAATGAAAGATGTTCTCACAAACTTGTATACATTTCACGACTTGTTTCCAGTTGGACAAAAAAAAATATATATATATATAGTTTGAAAGGCTTCATTATTGTAGACTGTTACAAATCCATCTTCGGGTAATCAGTGAGAGTTAGTAAATACACATAAACCATAACCTTTACTCTGATTAAAAAAAAAAAAAAATCCTCCAGAAGTAAAATTTCTTCATAATGAATAAGCAGTGGTGGTGATTCACTGATTCTCATTTGTTCCTCAATTATTCCTTTGAGAGTCATTAGGCGCTTAGGGCTCACATTCACACATTTCAAAATGTATAACAGTTTAGAAAACCATATGAAATTAAGACAACAAATACAAAGGCGGGAGAATGAATTCGAGGTCACCTAAAATAATTCGCATAAACATTTGGATCACCACAGCTCTTTGTACATGAGCCCAGTTTACCCAGAATAGACATTATCTGGCTCTCTTCCCCCTGTAAAGTGTTCACTAGGGCTCAGAAACACGTGCCTTCCTCCTTCAGCCCGCTGACAAAGGTCAACATGCCCCAGAGGTCAGTTTTGCATGTGTCCGTGGCAACAGAGAGACCCGTCAGCTGGAATATAATTAAAGACATTCCTCCTTTATTTTTTTAAATGATCACATTAAATTTCATTGTCAACTTTAGAACGACTTCTTCCAAGTCAATTTCAGTCCTAAAAGAGATGCAAATTCCAAGGAGACGTAAATGAAATCAGATATAACTGGCAGAAGAACAAAACAGATGAGTGCCACATGAAAATTTGTCACTTGCACAGCTTTGTTGCATGGATGTCTAGTATTCATATTCAGCTCCTCTTCTAAAGAATCCAAGCTGAATAATCTTCAGATCTGCAGAATGAACAGCTGAATATTATTTGCAATAATGATGCAGAATGCAAATCAATCCGAGCACACAGAACACACACCTACTATAAACAGCCTCTCTAAAATACACACTATATTAGCTTTCCAACCACATATCTGCCAACAAATAGTACAATAGCTATATAATATAATATATATTTATTTTCAGGATCTTATCCTATGGCTAGTACTGTTAGTGGAGTTGGGGAAGGGGATTCAGCTGTCCCAAGTGAAAAAGTGTTGACACCAGTGAGGTCTATCCCATCAGAAGACATGGTGTCACCTCTAACCTCCAGCACCTGTTCACAACCTAGAGGAAACTCAATCTCGTGCCGTTCTCAGCTGATCAGGAACCTTATATGGACAGAATCAAGGATTCTAATACACCTGGAGAGGTCAAATATGATCCTAACACCATGTTCTAAGCAGACGTGCTGGTAGTCTTTTCCATGATGATCACAGTTTTTGTCCTTACCTGCCATGATGGCGATTTGTGACAAGGGATTAGGTTGCTATTTCTGCAATGTTGTGGCTGGAAAAGCATATAAAGTATGAAAATGATAATTACTGATTCTGTACTTTAATGTTAAAACAATTTAATATGAGTTTCGATATCATTTTGCATGACCTTTATAGCTGTACTGAAAGTGACGATTCTCCTCGGGTCTTTAAAATAAATTCAAGGAAACAAGAAAGTGCAGGGCTCCAGAATGCAACTAAATGATCGCATTTTGCCGCCACCACGTTGCCCAACTGATAAGAGCTGCTATATCTGTTGCATGTGAGAATCATCAAAAGACAAACGAAACGAAAGCTGAACTTGTTTGAGCTGGGCAGCGAGGACCGTTTATCAACTCTAACCCGAAGCTCGCGCTGTGTTGTCAATCGCAGGTCGATCTCTGAAAAAGCATTTAAATTCGGGGCAGGAATCTCTTTTACAAACCAAACAGCGCTGACGTGGAAACCAATTGAAACGTGCCATGAGAATTATCGAATGTTACAGAATGCTTTTCAATCCACAAATCACGAATGTTCACTATGGATTTATTGCAGCGATGCTAACTGTAACCATGGTATTGTGGTAGAATTGTTTAGTTTAAGCAGAAAGCACTTTTCAAACACTTTTTCCAGCACTTCAAAGCTCTAAATATCCAATTTCATTGTTATTTTTAATGAAAAAAACAAAACAAAAAAACAAAACAAAACAAAACGGGGCAATACATAAATATAAATGCAAAAAAAATAGTAATATGATTACATTACTTTTATGATTGAAAGTGTTGCGAGTGCTTGCAGAGATCCTTGGATCAGGTCTTAAAGTGACAGCAGCCTAAAATATCTGTTGCCAAATTATGAGATGATATTAAAAATATCTATATAGCAGTTTTTTTCCCCATGGCATCAATGTGAATATAGTGCCTAGTGAAAGTGCTGAGAGGTTAGTAACTTTGGAAAACCACTAGCCACAGTGGCTGGAGAGCAAAAAAAGTTCATATCAAGCCCTGGTTGGGACCTAAAGTATGTAATCTCGAGCACTGGGAGATCCCGTGAAAAAGCATTTAAATTTGGGGCAGGAATCTCTTTTATAAACCAAACAGCGCTCTTTTAGTGTAGCGATGCTAACTGTAACCATGGTATTGTGGTAGAACACTTTTTCCAGCACTTCAAAGCTCTAAATATCCAATTTCATTGTTATTTTTAATGAAAAAACAAAACAAAAAACAAAACAAAACTGGGGGGGGGGGGGCAATACATAAATATCAATGCAAAAAATAGTAATATGATTACATTACTTTTATGATTAAAAGTGTTGCGAGTGCTTGCAGAGAGAGCTCCGCCCACACGCTATTCTGACTGGCTGTGAGTTTTGATCGATTTTGTCACGCATGAATTGCATTTGCATCTGGTGTGGACAGACAAACTGCTTGTTGCTGGAATCTTATTGCATCTGGTTAGGACACAGCATAAAAAACCATTTCAATAAACCATTCCCATGTGGTTCTGCAGCTTATCATATGATCTAGAGGAAGTAAACATTGCCCTAAATATGTCCGTTTGAAAATCTCCAACCCATTAACACAGCTGAGGACAAGCATTTCTTATCAAGGCATTATTAATTTCCTGTTGTACTTATACTCCCATTTGCAACACTCAAAACAATCTCAAAAGTCATTTGGCGCTAAATGAGGCATGTACCAATGATGCTTGCCGTAGTAAATATCACTAAATATAGACCATACTCACCTGCTTTAAGTGTGTCAAGGTTTACTCTTTGAAATGTGAGCAAATAAGATTAACCTCAAGCAATGGCACAGCCAATTTCAACCATGACTAGACAAAAAGCACATAAAAAGCTCAAAGACAAACTAATTTTACCAGCATGTGAAAGAGAGAAACAAGAGTTCTGCACATTCCTGACAGCTCTTCAAAAAACCAAAAGATAAAAAAAAAATATATATATAAGTCAAAATGCTTTCAGATACACATACACTATGATTCAGAGGATATCAGCTGACGGACTGAGCAGGAGTAAAAAAAACAGTAAATGTTGATACGTTTTTCCTGCAAAACCTGGTCCAAGCCAAAAAGCTGTTTCCAATATGCAGCTCATAAATATTTTTGAGATGCTGGCACATTTTATTCAGTTGCAAATTAGCTTTCTTGCCAAAGAGATTTTGATCCATCCATCTATTCTCCAAACTGTTTGAACTCTGTAGGGTCGCCGAATATTCATGAAAAGTACATTTACAGGTAAACAGAGAAAACCAGCTCACAAAAACTTTTATGAACTGCCCAGAATACATTTATAAATTTACATTTTTCAGTTGTAGTAATTAAAAAGGCATCTGAAATGATAAATTGTGCCATGTAGATTTTTCGATACATATCCATACTGAAGTATCTGAAACACTTCAAATACTCATTTTCCACAGAACAGATACATAATTCTCGCTCTCTCATCTCTCCGAAAGAGTTGACATATACAGTAAACCTACCTCCCCTTACTTATTCATTTCATTTGTTCCCAGAGAATATTGTTGGTGGCTTGAATTTCGGTGTGGGATTGTATGTATTGTGCATAAATTTACACATTCCTGCAGATTTTGTGCTCACACCCACAGTAAAGCCGCCTCACATAAAGCCTCCCTCAGTACTAAATTGAGTTATTTTTCGCAGCTTATTGCGCTTAAACAGTCAAATACACACAAATGAATGTCGAAATGCCTGTCTTGGCGAGTATTCATGTAAACCCAATCAGTTTTAAGTGAACATAAACAGTTGAGAAAGAAATCGCATGTGCAACAGTATGATGGATCCTTGGATCAGGTCTTAAAGTGACAGCAGCCTAAAATATCTGTTGCCAAATTATGAGATGATATTAAAAATATCTATATAGCAGTTTTTCCCCAAGGCGTCAATGTGAAAATAGTGTCTAGTGAAAGTGCTGAGAGGTTAGTAACTTTGGAAAACCACTAGCCACAGTGGCTGGAGAGCAAAAAAAAAGTTAATATCAAGCTCTGGTTGGAACCTAAAGTATGTAAAAAAAAATAAATGTAAAAGTAGAAACCAGCAGTACAAAACCTGAATGGATGAGAAGCAGACGGGTTAAATTACTGCTCCTCACGTTCTCAAACAGAGCCATATTGGTTAAGGAATGACCATTTTTTTTGTCTTTTTTTGTTGGTACGGTCTTTAAAATGTCTTTAGCACATTTAGTACAGGTCTGACGTCTGAAGCAGAGCAACGTCTCTCTCTCTTTGGCTACACGCGTCTATGGAAAAGTAGTAAAATTATGTAACATGGCAAAAATGACAAGTCTCTCTTGTGTTCTCCACATCATGAGTCACGGATCACTCCGGCTTGTCCATTTCCTAAGTGGAAAGAAACACAAAGTCTCAGATTATCCCTCGCTGAGCGGCGGCAACCATCTGGCCAACACCCAGAGCTTCAGCGCACCTCCAACACGCTGCTCGAACGTCCAGTGGAAGATGGAGGGCATAAAGACCCCAACAGATCAGAGAATGATAATGAAACAATTGATTCACTGTTATTATAGTTCACATTTTCAACAATTTAATCTAATATTCTGTTACATATCTAGTAATGAAACACATGTTTGCTGTTGGAACATGATAGAGTGGAAGTAAAAAGAAAGAATGCTTTGTGAGCAGTAATCAGCTCCAGAGGAAAAACTCCCAATTGAGGTTGTTGGGAATTTGAAACAGCCTCGATTTCCCAGATGCCCCTTTGGGAGCACAGTAGGAGAGGAATTGGCGTTCAAGAGTCAGATCAGTGTGGGAGAGGCAAAGATCCAACTTCTTTAGAAAAAGCCTGGATAGGCAACTTAGGACCAACTTGAAGTGTAGGTTTAATGCTCATTAATGTTAGTACACCACAGAAAAGTAACCAGCACCAGCACGCATTCAAGACTTCCTTAAGAAAGATTCGGTTGCATATAAAAATACATACTGCAAAACAAAGTACGCAATGTACGGGACAAAGAGAGAGTCAAGTTACATATAATCAAGTGAGAGATGAATTTGCAAAATACGAGTTTGATTATTTTATCCCAACTCCCCAGAATAAGGTCATAATGGATGTGTGACGCCACCGAGCCGTTCTTTGGTAGACCGTCTGTAACTCTGATTTTGGGGTACGTTTTCTGAAAGCGTCATTAGCCAACCATGGTCGTAAATTCTGTCGTTACCAACAGAGTTCAACGATTCTGCATTTCTCAAGTCATATTTCCAACAATCATTCACAAACAGCATTGCAAACTTGTGTGTCTACAGCTCTCAACTTGTGGTTATGGATGACATGTAGACTTAAATAGATAATGCCATTTTATGAAGAGTGTGCATGTGTACATACAAATAAGGGAACCCCGGAGTATGACGTAAAAGGGAACCCATGATGAATCAAAAATCTAAGCAAAGCAATAATAGCAAAGTAGAAGAATAGTAAGAAGGGACTAATTGAACCACATGTATATGAGATTGTCATTTAAAGTGAAAGTGACGTGATGTGTGGTGAAGTATGTATGACGTCCCGTACTCTGAACTCATGTTCTGCACACACACACACACACAGAGCAATTGGGCAGCCGTTCTTGTTGCGGCGCCCGATGAGTGATTGGGGGTTAAGTGCCTTGCTCAAGGGAACCTCAGTTGTTTACCCAATGAGAGTGAAAGAAAGTGCCCTTCATTCTCTCCCCCCACCTATACCTTAACTAGCAGGACTTCCTTGGTCAATCAGCATCACAAGAAAGATGGCTGAGCAGCTCATTTCATTTCATTTCTTCATTTAGCAGACGTTTTTATCCAAAGCGACTTACAAGGGGAGCAATTAGGGGTTAGGTGTCTTGCTCAAGGGCACTTTAGTCATGGTATTGAAGGTGGAGAGAGTGCTGTTCATTCACAATCCCCACTTTCAATTCCTGCCGGCGTGGGAATCGAACCAGCAACCTTCAGATTACAAGCCCAACTCCCTCACAACTAGACCACGACTACCACGGCTACATTTTTAGCCCATCAACAGCATACGCCAGCCTGAACCAGCACTGGAATTCGCAGTGGTCTAAGCTGTTCTTTTCAACAAAGAGAAGAATGTTTGCCTGTAAAAGAGTCACAGATACAATGCTAGAGTGTTTTGGGTGGTTGCCACAGTGTCGCTATCCACATTTCTGTGTGGTTGCTAGGTGGTTCAAAGTAAAAAAAAAAAGAAAAAAAAGCCAAATGCCAAGTCTCTATGATATTCTGGTCTTTGGAAATGAGTCATCTTCCTTCCTTCCTTCTTTTGAAAACAATAGTACACTGCAGCAATCACGTTGACCTAAATTGCATTATAGCAAATTGATTTTGACATTTTTATTTAAAAAACCAAACATGCAAAATGTGAATTTTCAAGGAGGGAAACGGCTCATAATTGCTTTAAAAGGTGCAATATGCAGTTATTTCCATTCACTAGAGGTCGCCTATTCAAAACAAATGCGTAGCTTGATGCCAAGTTTGAGCGTGGAATCTTGGGACATGGGGTCGTCACCTCACAGCCGGAGGAAAAGAATTGGTATGGGACTCGAGTGGAAATCATGTTCATGGATGCGATTATTAACGTTACTGTAGTGTGAAGCAGAGCAGGAGCGAGTGTCGTGGAGCTGAACGAGACGATTGATAATGAGAGACGAACGACACACGCCTCCAGAGCAGCGGGACTTTTATTATGACACAGTCGCCGGCGCCGCTTCCATTCCCCGCTTTTCCGGTCATGAGTGTGAGGAAACGCAGCTCTGTTTATCATATTAGATTCATTTGAGAGTGTTGAAAATGATGTGATAACGTTACTCTGAGCGTTCGCTCGCGGCTGCTGCGAGACGTATTGTATGGAGAAAATTCTGTTTTTCTGAGGCATGGTAAAGCATGGTACTCTCACAAAAAAAAAAAAAAAAAAAAATTCAAGAAAATTAGATTTAAACAATAAGACTAAACGTGTTGAGCTACATAATAGTTTTCAGTCTATAAATGTATCAAAACAGATGTTCCCTTGTCTGTGTTCCCACATGTAATATATATTAAAGCATCTTTGGTGTTTCCATGGTTTCTACAAAATAAAACCGTAAACTGAGGGCAACGCGGATATGACGCCATTGACAGGCAACTCCTTCACACATCCTTGGCCAAAACTGTGATTTTCTCCCGATTTTCAAATACTTGGAAACATTTCGGATATTGCAAGTACGTATCTGAACAAAATATATATAACACTGGCCTAGTGGTTTTTGGATCTTTTACAGCAAAAATTTGTACATGTCACTATCTACACATGCACTACACTACGGCCATCACCTACCTTTCTTGCTGCTGCGCCAGAACCGGTCTCCCAGAATATCACCCATGTCCAGACTCTTCTGGCAATGCATTTTTGAACAGGCCAGGGTAAGCGGTCTAACCACACCACCACGTCTTGCCCATGTGGACGGAACCACCCCATCTGAAACCTATTCTCCCCGTGGCGTGCAGGACGGGGCAAACGGAATGGGGGGGGGACATCGGGGAGAATGACAGGGGAATGCAGTGAAGAAACAAGAGCTTCTTTTCATATTCTGCCCACAAACACACTAAGCCATGGACTCTATAAATCTGTCCCGTCCTGCCCCCTCCTATTCTCCCAGAGTCCCATACATCTGTCCCATCCAGCAACTCTTACATCCGCACAAACACTGGCTTGTTCTGCCACAACAACAAATTCAGCTTTTCAATCAATGAGACAAGGTTTATTGATGTGTTGTGGAAGAGAGCAGGCCCTTGGGTTTGGGGTTTCAGGGGTTACAGCCTAATTTGGCAGCACAACCAAATAAAACTTTTTAAAGAGGTGGGACTGATCGCCGTTAACTAAAAATTCTGAGCCATTTTGGAGGCTCAAACTAATAAACATTTACTGGCTGGATCAACTTCTACAATGTTTTGGATAATAGAGAGTGCAGGAGGGTTTTGGACTGTCGACATGCACCATTAGAGAGAAGGTCTTCCAGGTACGAGTGTCTTCCCCATAGCAACCACACGCCCCGGGGGCTGATTTACTACTGCCAGAATCTTTTGTGTCAAATTAAGTAGTTTTCTTTGTCTTCAAGGAGAGTATTATTTGGTAAATGTTCCAGTAAAGTTTAGGCTTATTTATGCACTGCTGTTCTTAAGGCGTTTATAATGCTAACATTTTTGCAAAGCTTTGACATTTTAAAGGTCGTTCATGGCAGTGGTTCTCCAAGATTTTATAACAAACGTATAAACCCAACATAGTCGCAATATTTTCTATTATATAGAAACAACAAAAACGTCCTTCTATGGATAGTTCACCCAAAAATGAAAATTCTGCCACCATTTACACACCCTCAGAGTTTTATGAATTTCTTTGTCCTTGAAGAATATGGGTAACCAAACAGTTGATGGGCCCCATTGACTTGGGGGGGGGGGGGAATAAAATAAAAAAAATATTATGGAAGTCAATGGAGCCCATGAACTGTTTGGTTACCGACAATATTCAAAGCATTTTCTTTTGTGTTTAGCAGAAGCAAGAAGCTCATGCAGATTTGGAAGAACTTAATTTTTGGGTGAACTATCCCCTTTAATATCACACATGAAATCCATCAATATTACCATTGCATCCACTCAACAATATTCAAGCTTATCATGGAACAAATAATGGCTCAAATACTGTGTTAATATGGTCAACATTAGAGTTTGGTTGTATCCACGTATTTTCTCCTGCCTTTAAAAAGTTAATAAGCCTATACGAATTGTACTATCCCAACTATTTATGATTATATGGTTGATTATTTTTGCATTTAGCATCATTTTTCCTATATCATTCAATTAGAACTGAAATTAAGGCTGCTCGATTATGACAGAAATCATAATCATGATTACTTTGGCCAAAATTGAGATTGTTTAATAAATACAAAAAAAATGATTTTAATAAATGTATAAATTAATACAAACCCATAGTTTTCAGTGAAAACTAGAAAACGTGTATTCAATACGTTACATTTCTGGCATTTAAAAAAAAAAGTGTGACTCAAAACAAGACAAAGACCATCAAAGGAGGAATGCGGCCCAGTAACTGTTAATCATAATTATTTACCGAGCCCCACCGAAACTTTTCAACCCTTTAAGCATGAAGTGTTATCACTGCAGATAATTTTTATGTGATGATAACACATATCTTATCAGTAAAAAGATATGCTACAGAGGTTAGCTAATGGTAACTCAATGGAAACACCACAATACAGCATTACATTGTTTTACAATGTTCTGTCATGAAACTCTAGATGGCGCAGGCTGATGGGTCCTTCACCTAATCTGCTGCAATCACATCATTCTCTATAGGACACAGCAGATTGACTCCTGTTGTATCAGTAGCCAATGAGCTCACTGCTCAACCTTTAAATACATGGTCAGCATTTGCTGTGGCGGTTGCAGTGCGCTTTCAGAAACCCTCCACATCCCCAGCTCCACCTGTATAGATCTGCTACGGGTAATTCATGTATGCTATATTGTAAAGCAGCAGCATGTCTTAGGGTGCGTTCACACTTGTCATGTTTGGTTGGATTAAAACGAACCCTGGTGCGATTGCTCAGTTAGTGCGGTTCGTTTGAACATATGTGAACGCTGCCATCCGAACCCTGGTGCGGACTGAGACCGCTAAAAAGATGGGTCTCGATCCGCTTCCACACGAACTCTGGTGCGGTTCGATTGATATATGAACGCAACACGGACCAAAGACATGTAAACCAACCAAAAACAGGACGTGATGTCTCAAGATGAGATGCTACAAGTCAGCTGATTCGACGACGAGGGAAGATCGGAGTATCCAAAATGAGTCGAGGGCAAACGTGGAGCAACGAGGAGGTGAAGTTTCTGTTTCTGCACACAACGGAGGAAATCCTGCTGCTGTTTTGAATGTTTTGAACATTTGATGAGCTCTTCGTGAGTTCTCAGCTGGTAAAAATAAAGCATAAAATGATGGCGTTTAATCCAGAACACAGCGTTGTTTTGAATGTTCGGTAAGCGAGCTCCGTCACGAAATATACGCCATAAAAGCCGACCAATCAGGTCGTGACCGTATCCCTATGCCTTTGGTTCGGTAACTTTAGGTTCGCTGTTAAAAATGCCAGTGTGAACGCTAAGCGGACCAGGACTATATGTTTTGTTTTTGTTTTTTGGTCTGGGCCAAACGGACCAAACGAACCGAACTACAAGTGTGAACGCAGCCTTACTTGCTCACAACAGCGTGTCGTGTTTGCATTGGCAGTAGTAAGTCCCGTACTTGCTCTGAAGATCTGTTCCCCAAAGACCAAACATATCAACACTGTCATATCCATCACCATGCCAAACTCTCCGAGAGTTGATATAACAGAAATACCACTATTTACGTGATTTCTCTGTTGAATTACAATGAGGTGCACCGTGGTTCATCTTTACTAGTAAAATCACATCTGTAAGTGTTTCACCACAACACCGTCTAAAATGCTTTGGATTCCTGTCTGCACACGTTAGTCGTTTTTTTCAGTGACATTCATTGTGAAATCTTCTGAAGAATATGCATTCCGAGTATTCCTTTAGACAAATGTGCCATAGTTTTTGTATGATAAATCTGTGCTCGTATACTATCCATGATATTCAGTACCAACCATAATACTGAGGAGTCCTCCGTGTTTTTAATCTGTGTTTACCATAGTTTTACAAACAATACCGCAGTTCACAATGGTTTCTATGCACCAACTAGGTTGTTGGTTGATTTCTAAAAAGGAAGCCTTAGGTAAATAATTCTAAATAAACAAAAACTGCTTTGTGAGAACATCTCACTAACACATCCCAACCGAAAACACAAAGGCAAACTACATGTTTGTCCTGTGAGTCAGCAAGAACGGTTTTACAGCACATTAGGGTGTGGTCAGCCAGGCCCTGTGGTTGCTATGGGAGCATGAGTCACCGACAGGCCGTCGGCTGGGTAAATACACGGTCTGTCCTGGACTTAGGTCAGCGTTACCCCAGCAATAGCAAAGCAAATCTCACACAGGATGCCATGCTTGAATGGACAAGGACTTCTGTGCATTTGCATCCAAACCTGAACTTTATAAACCAATCCAACACATTCTTTACCAACTTACAAAGAATGTCGAAGAGGCACAATAAATGCTTAATAAAAAGAAGTCCACAGACATCACATGCATATCTGTGAGCACTAAAGTGATTCATGAACTGTCCTCATTAAAGGTTCAGCCGTGAAGAAAATGTTTTATTAGCCTGAGAACGATTCATGTGGGAATATGATGAACATGTACTTTTACAGTCAGACGTTATCAGGATCTTCACTACCTGTCCTTTAGTATAAACTAGTCTGTCTGAACCACAGAACTGCCCTGTTCTGTTAACCTTGCAGTTTGGCAGGCTCCACTATTAACGTAAATTCACCATATTGTTTTTGTTCTGCTTGTGTGTGTGCCGAGGGGAACTGAAAAACAGCACATCCCTTTAAGACTTTTGGTAAAAAAAATCTCTCTAAGTGCTGGACCAACCACTTAGCTGGTTTAATCTAGTCTAGCAGCTGCTCTCTCAGCCTGGACAAACTAGTGTTTAACTGGTTTTTACTGGTCAGCCAGTTATGAACTGTGAATATTTTTTTTTTCATGAAGGAATTTCGAACCTAAATTTGACGTTTAGTATACTAAGTAGGTAGTATTCTTACAAGAATACTTTCAAATGAATGCCTTTTTTTGAACTTTATAAACGTGAGCACGATTTACTATTTTGTTCCTTCGTTTTACTAAAACATGCACATGATTTACTATTTCGTTCCCTAGATTTACTAAAACGTGCACACGGTTTTCCATTTCGTTCCCTGGATTAAGTAAATCGTGCGTAAGATTTACTATTTCGTTCCTTCGTTTTACTAAAACATGCACATGATTTACTATTTCGTTCCCTAGATTTACTAAAACGTGCACACGGTTTTCCATTTCGTTCCCTGGATTAAGTAAATCGTGCGTAAGATTTACTATTTCGTTCCTTCGTTTTACTAAAACATGCACATGATTTACTATTTCGTTCCCTAGATTTACTAAAACGTGCACACGGTTTTCCATTTCGTTCCCTAGATTAAGTAAATCGTGCGTAAGATTTACTATTTCGTTCCTTCGTTTTACTAAAACATGCACACGATTTACTATTTCGTTCCTTCGTTTTACTGAAACATGCACACGGTTTGCCATTTCGTTCCCTAGATTAAGTAAATCGTGCGCATGATTTACTATTTCGTTCCTTCGTTTTACTAAAACATGCACATGATTTACTATTTCGTTCCCTAGATTTACTAAAACGTGCACACGGTTTTCCATTTCGTTCCCTGGATTAAGTAAATCGTGCGTAAGATTTACTATTTCGTTCCTTCGTTTTACTAAAACATGCACATGATTTACTATTTCGTTCCCTAGATTTACTAAAACGTGCACACGGTTTTCCATTTCGTTCCCTGGATTAAGTAAATCGTGCGTAAGATTTACTATTTCGTTCCTTCGTTTTACTAAAACATGCACATGATTTACTATTTCGTTCCCTAGATTTACTAAAACGTGCACACGGTTTTCCATTTCGTTCCCTGGATTAAGTAAATCGTGCGTAAGATTTACTATTTCGTTCCTTCGTTTTACTAAAACATGCACATGATTTACTATTTCGTTCCCTAGATTTACTAAAACGTGCACACGGTTTTCCATTTCGTTCCCTAGATTAAGTAAATCGTGCGTAAGATTTACTATTTCGTTCCTTCGTTTTACTAAAACATGCACACGATTTACTATTTCGTTCCTTCGTTTTACTGAAACATGCACACGGTTTGCCATTTCGTTCCCTAGATTAAGTAAATCGTGCGTAAGATTTACTATTTCGTTCCTTCGTTTTACTAAAACATGCACACGATTTACTATTTCGTTCCTTCGTTTTACTGAAACATGCACACGGTTTGCCATTTCGTTCCCTAGATTAAGTAAATCGTGCGTAAGATTTACTATTTCGTTCCTTCGTTTTACTAAAACATGCACATGATTTACTATTTCGTTCCCTAGATTTACTAAAACGTGCACACGGTTTTCCATTTCGTTCCCTAGATTAAGTAAATCGTGCGTAAGATTTACTATTTCGTTCCTTCGTTTTACTAAAACATGCACACGATTTACTATTTCGTTCCTTCGTTTTACTGAAACATGCACACGGTTTGCCATTTCGTTCCCTAGATTAAGTAAATCGTGCGTAAGATTTACTATTTCGTTCCTTCGTTTTACTAAAACATGCACATGATTTACTATTTCATTCCCTAGATTTACTAAAACGTGCACACGGTTTTCCATTTCGTTCCCTAGATTAAGTAAATCGTGCGCATGATTTACTATTTCGTTCCTTCGTTTTACTAAAACATGCACACGATTTACTATTTCGTTCCTTCGTTTTACTGAAACATGCACACGGTTTACTATTTCATTCCTTCGTTATACTAAAACATGCACATGATTTACTATTTCGTTCCCCAGATTAACTAAAATGTGCACACGGTTTGCCATTTCGTTCCCTATATTAAGTAAATCGTGCGCATGATTTACTATTTCGTTCCTTCGTTTTACTAAAACATGCACACGATTTACTATTTCGTTCCTTCGTTTTACTGAAACATGCACACGATTTACTATTTCATTCCTTCGTTATACTAAAACATGCACACGATTTACTATTTCGTTCCTTCGTTTTACTAAAACATGCACATGATTTACTATTTCGTTCCCCAGATTAACTAAAATGTGCACACGGTTTGCCATTTCGTTCCCTATATTAAGTAAATCGTGCGCATGATTTACTATTTCGTTCCTTCGTTTTACTAAAACATGCACACGATTTACTATTTCGTTCCTTCGTTTTACTGAAACATGCACACGATTTACTATTTCATTCCTTCGTTATACTAAAACATGCACATGATTTACTATTTCGTTCCTTCGTTTTACTAAAACATGCACATGATTTACTATTTCATTCCTTCGTTTTACTAAAACATGCACACGATTTACTATTTCATTCCTTCGTTATACTAAAACATGCACACGATTTACTATTTCATTCCTTCGTTTTACTAAAACATGCACACGATTTACTATTTCATTCCTTCGTTATACTAAAACATGCACACGATTTACTATTTCATTCCTTCGTTTTACTAAAACATGCACACGATTTACTATTTCATTCCTTCGTTTTACTAAAACATGCACATGATTTACTATTTCGTTCCTTCGTTTTACTAAAACATGCACATGATTTACTATTTCATTCCTTCGTTTTACTAAAACATGCACACGATTTACTATTTCATTCCTTCGTTTTACTAAAACATGCACATGATTTACTATTTCGCTCCTTCGTTTTACTAAAACATGCACACGATTTACTATTTCATTCCTTCGTTATACTAAAACATGCACACGATTTACTATTTCATTCCTTCGTTTTACTAAAACATGCACACGATTTACTATTTCATTCCTTCGTTTTACTAAAACATGCACATGATTTACTATTTCGTTCCTTCGTTTTACTAAAACATGCACATGATTTACTATTTCATTCCTTCGTTTTACTAAAACATGCACACGATTTACTATTTCATTCCTTCGTTATACTAAAACATGCACACGATTTACTATTTCATTCCTTCGTTATACTAAAACGTGCACACGGTTTGCCATTTCGTTCCATCGATTTATAAATCATGCGCATGTAAATCGAGGGAATGAATTAGTACACTGTGCACACGGTGTCATGTCTGGGGCTCCGTAGCAGCATGACTGTCTTCGACATTAAGAAGTCAGCATATTAGAATCAGACTGGAGTAATGATATTGAAAAATCAGCCTTGATCACAGAAATAAATGACCTTTTTGTCTATTTGAATATATTTTAAAATGTAGTAAATTAAATTCAGTTCAGTTTATTTCTAAAGCACATTTAAAAACAGCAACACGGCTGTACAATACAAGAATAAAATATATATATAATATAAATTGCAATAATGTCATAATATTACAGTTTTATTGTATTCTTGATCAAATAAAAGCAGAAGACAGTGAAGAGAGTGTATATATAAATCACACACTATAAAAAAAATGTATGATTTCAGAAAAATTTCTCTTTTGTAATGTAGTTCAGATAACAATATTTTAAACCAATCGCCTTCACTGAAACGGAAAATCTGAGTTAATACAATGAAGTGAAAATTGTAAGGCAACCAGGTCACTTTTAAGTTAAACCAACAATTATTGTTTTTACAGTGGAATGTGGAAGCTGCTCCAAAACAAGAATCACATGAAGCACGCGGTTCAATAGTGTTACTCAATACTTGCAATAATGCGAGTAGATTAGACTACAAACATTCAAATGTCATTGATATTTCACCCGATAAACCTGTTGGTGTCATTTACGCGTTCACATATCAGAGTTGCATCACGCGCTCAACAGCTGTTCGAGGTTATCAGGGCAGATCAATCATCTCAATGAGGCGCTCAAGAACTCATTTGAACAGATTAGAAAACTATAGAGAGTTGCAGCCGTTTCATCTCAGCTCATGTGAGATTACCATCTACCTCCCTTTCAGATTAAATGTGCTCACACCCAAGCAAACCTCCTCGAGAATGAATCCTGTCAGAGCTAAATTCCTCCAAAACCTTGTCCGAGTCAAAGAATGCGGAGCATTTTATGGTTTCTCTGTAACCCAGCCTAAGATTTCGTAAAGCACATTGTGTTACTTTCATTAAAGAGAGTTTTGTTTTTGTCTCATCCCGCATGGAAAGGAACACACTGGTAAATCATATTCCCCCGCCCTGAGCAGTGTAAATATCAGGATCTGTGGAGCGGGATGGGTGCAGTGCCTTTGATTCCCACAGAACACTCCTCATCGGATCATAAACTAATAAAAGCCCAATAGCTGATATCTCATTGCAGGATGTCTGATCATTTCTCCCTCCATTGTTATGTGATAAAAAGCCCTGGAGAAACTTCTGAAAGCTGATCAAATGCGCTTTCATGCACATCATTTTACATACTTTCCACTGGATTCATGGATTCAGCACAGTTTTCATTCAATATAAAATAGTGACACCTTCAGTACAAACACACAAGCTGAATTTGGAACAGCTTGACAAAATTATAGAAACAGTAGGAGCAGTTTATGCTATATATAACTAGTTTTGCTTTTTGTTCTGGCAAGTATGACAGTGGTTTTGGTCTTTATGCTGACACCTATCTGTCCGGATGTCATATCACATGCAAACAAAAAAAGTTCATTTCTGTAGAAATACTTGTATTTGTCACCCAGTATTAACTTAAAGTCACCATGAAATTAAAATTCTTCTTTTTTTTTAACAGTATTTATTATAGCCAATCTATCCGTGCACATCATTTATTTTTTATCATGTATCTTTGTAATCTTTAATCAAAATATTTTTTTGGGGTAACATGTCAATCACATTAGAATGACCAATAGCCAGTCCTGCCAGAAAAACGTGATTATGCGATCGCTTCTATCAACTTCTATTTTATGCACATTTTAAACAAATGTGATTTTTAGCAGAGAGCTTTAGAATCACATCACAAGTGTCCAGTTACTTTGTAAACTGCACTGTCGCACACAAACAAATGATCCAATATCTCATTATGATTTGTACATTCTAATCATTGCAGTCATCAACATTACACCTTTAACAATGACCACAAAAGACAAAAAATAAACAGACAGAGCTTTAAACATGGGGAAATGTCTAACACACTATGAAGAAAGAAAGCATGACATGTGCTGTTAACAGCACAATCCGAGCATGACGTCACACAGTGTGTATGGATGAGGGTGTGGGTGTATTTGTGTGCGCCGCCTTCTCAGGTTACATTACAGAGGCTGTTAAAAAGGTATGATTTCTTTAGAGAACAATGAAAACAAACTCCACCCTAAAAAGTGCACAATGCAGCCTGGGCCGCTTTGCAGACACCGTACACTGACAGGACTACCAGTGGATGAAGTGATTATGACCCGGTTTTGAAAGACTAAAGCGCTCCACCACACCCTCACTGAGATACAGACACCCAGAAGAACATTTCATTCACCTACACTGTAAAAAAAAGCATGTTTAGAGAGATTGCACATAGAAAACACTATTTCTTGGTAATAATTGTGCAATTTCTGAGTGAAAATTTCAGATCCAATTTCAGAAACCAATTTGTAATGGAGAACTGTCTATGAAAGCCACCACTTTTGAGTTTTTTGCTGTTTTGTGTTCTCTGGGGGTCGTTTGCTAGAGCTTGTGGTGTGTAATATGGTGTGTAATACTTGAGGTAGAGACATCTACGTCTCAGCTGCCCGTTGAAACCGCTCTAGGATGCGAGGAAAGCCGAAACTCACCTGCAAATTCAAACACACAAAGAAAACTGGCATTAGTTTACAGCCTGTGGATCTAATTACAATTACACTGAGAAACTCTGCAGGACATTTGTTCAAACACGGCAGACCTTGGGGAAAATTCGCATCGATGTGAAGGGAGCGGACGGTGATACAGCAGTATGAAACAACCAATGCGTTTTCAAACGCTGCCCCCTGCTGTGTGTGGACCGTTACTGAGCAGATAGATGGACAACAGTACATGCTTTTTGTTTAGGGAAGAGCAATTATTTACATTTGTTTATCAATCATGTCAGATACACTTCCATTCAAAAGTTTGGGGGTAGGAAAGAAGTCTCTTCTGCTCACCAAGGCCGCATGTATTTGATCGAGGATACAGTAAAATCTTTTGAAATGTAATTTATTCCTGCGATATGAATTTTCAGTGTCACATGATCCCGCAGAAATCATTCTGATATGAGGATTTGCTGCTCAAGAAACATTTACTACAATTATCAATGTTGAAAGCAGCTTCATATTTTTGTAGAAACTGATATTTTATTTTTCAGGATGATTTGATGAAAAGAAAATACAGAGTTTATTAGAAATAGAAAGCTTTTGTAGCATTATATATTTTTTATAGCATATATATTTTATATATATATATATATATATATATATATATATATATATATATATATATATTTTTTTTTTTATATATATATATATATATATATATATATATTTTTTTTTTTATATATATATATATATTTTTTATATATATATATATATATATATATATATATATATATATATATATATATATATATATATATATATATATATATATATATATATATTTTTTTTTTTTTTTTTTTTTTTATATATTTTTTATAGCATATATTTTATTTATTTATAGCATATATATAGCATTTTGTAGCACTTTTGATTTGCGTCCTTATGGAATAAAAGAGCAACCTTTTAAGCACGTATGTACATAAAAATAGTATGATATATATTACAAACGTATCCTAAGCAATATGTGTGCTTATTAATTATATATATATATATAAAATCATAAAATCAGTGTTGCAAAAAAGCTTATAATGTACAGTTAGGATTCAATCCCATCAAATCAATCCCAGCATTCTGATAGTATTTCCCATAATGAAGCGAAACTGTAACTGTTCTAGGCAAACAAATTCCTCTATTCTCACAGATCATCTCAACCTATTATTTCATATTTATTTATCTGTTTTTGTGAGCCGATAGAGTGCAGTCAGAAAATGCAATGCTCATCTGAGGTTTATTTATGTGACGATACATTATCCTCTACATACCGTAATCTTTCTACGTGTACATCAGTATGAACACAAACACCCTCAAATAACCTTCAGTCGCCAATAACACCTTGGGCAGAAGACAACCTTGAAATGGAAGGTCACTCGCTATCGCTGTGAGAGAGGTCTCTGAATGGCATTAAGCACGAGAACTTTCCTCTGAATGTTTCCATAAGCTCATGGAGCTTTACATGTCATCCAGTAAATGCCAGAGCGGTCTGGGCTCAGAATGAGATGTCATTTGCAGAACAGAGAGCTTCAGTCAGAAACAGAGACTGTTCAGAGTTATGGAGTGTCTTTGGATCGATGATTCATTTCAGAAATGCCATTCATACATACATACATACCGCAAAACAGAGAGCTCAGTCCTGATGATTCTGCTCGTTCTGTTATAAACGGCGTTCATTATAAACTTTGTGTTTGATGGTGTACGAGTTCAAAAAGTGTGTGTGTGTGTGTTTTGTGTTTGTGTGTGAGTGTGTGTGTTTGTGTGTGTGTGTGTGTGTGAGTGTGTGTGTGTTTGTGTGTGCGTGTGAGTGTGTGTGTGTGTTTGTGTGAGTGTGTGTGTTTGTGTGAGTGTGTGTTTGTGTGTGAGAGTGTGAGTGTGTTTATGTGTGGGTGTGAGTGTGAGTGTGTTTATGTGTGAGTGTGAGTGAGTGTGTGTGCGCGTGCGTGTGAGTGTGTGTTTGTGTGTGAGTGTGTTTGTGTGTGTGTGTGCGTGTGAGTGTGTGTGTGCGTGTGTGTGTGTTTGTGTGAGTGTGTGTGTTTGTGTGAGTGTGTGTTTGTGTGTGAGTGTGTTTATGTGTGAGTGTGTGTTTGTGTTTGTGTGTGTGTGTGTTTGTGCGAGTGTGTGTTTGTGTGTGTGCGTGTTTGTGCGAGTGTGTGTTTGTGTGTGTGCGTGTGTTTAGGTGAGTGTGTGTTTGTGTGTGAGTGTGTGTGAGTATGTGTGAGAGTGTGTGTGTGTTTGTGTGAGTGTGTGTTTGTGTGTGAGTGTGTTTATGTGTGAGTGTGTGTTTGTGTGTGCGTGTGTGTGTGTTTGTGCGAGTGTGTGTTTGTGTGTGTGCGTGTTTGTGCGAGTGTGTGTTTGTGTGTGTGCGTGTGTTTAGGTGAGTGTGTGTTTGTGTGTGAGTGTGTGTGAGTATGTGTGAGAGTGTGTGTGTGTTTGTGCGAGTGTGTGTTTGTGTGTGCGTGTGTGTGTGTGTGTTTGTGTTTGTGTGTGTGTTTGTGTGTGCGTGAGAGTGTGAGTGTGTTTATGTGTGAGTGTGAGTGAGTGTGTGTGCGCGTGCGAGCGTGTGTGAGTGTGTTTGTGCGAGTGTGTGTTTGTGTGTGTGCGTGTGTGTGTGTGTTTGTGTTTGTGTGTGAGTGTGAGTGAGTGCGCGTGCGAGCGTGTGTGAGTGTGTTTGTGCGAGTGTGTGCGCGTGTGTGCGTGTTTGTGCGAGTGTGTGTTTGTGTGTAAGTATGCGAGTGTGTTTGTGCGTGTGTGTGTGTGTGTTTTTGTGACATCAGGACACAAATGTGTATAATGTCATGGGTATGACACTGGTATTACAACTTCAATGTGAAATATGAGGAGATTTCATATGTCCCCACTTTTCAAACAGCTTTAAAAACATACTAAACAAGGTTTTATTAAAAATGTAAAAATGCAGGATGTTTTCTGTGAGGGTTAAGTTTAGGTGTGGGGGGGTAGGTACAGTATAAAAACCATTACGCCTATGGAATGTCCTCACTTTGATAGCAAAACGAACATGAGAGAGTGTGAGTGTGTGTGTGTGAGTGTGTGTCCACCTGTTTAAAAGGATCACTGGAGATCACTAGCAGTCTAAAGTCTTTACACACACTGATAAAGTCATCGAAGCTACACAAAAATATTAAACAAGAGCCAAAAAAAAAATAACATTCCAACAAATCCAAACCTGCTTTAATGGCATGATGATTCGCTCAAAAACATCAATTAAAAACATAAATAAATAAGGTAAACAAGTTGTCAGTGTCCTCTTTGCTCCGCGATGTATTTTTCACTGCATGAGAACATGATGTGTGGCGCGAGAGCGGCATGGGCCGTCGGGCGTAGCGACAGTAACTAAAGGGGGCGGGGCTTTGCGAAGGGTCACTTACCTCACTATACCCGACCGAAGCCCGACACATCCCTTTAAACAGTTTAAACAGAACTAATATATCTTTATTAACTTCACGCACTACAGATTAACACTTACTATCTCAAAGTATACTGCCGCTGTGGTATTGACGATTTAAGTTACTCTATAACTAGTCTAGCCAACGAAAGTCCATGGATTTGTTAGAAACCAAAGCCATGACTCTCATATGACGCATGAGCTATGCAGTGAACGTCTTACACCTGCTCTCGAAGGTTCCCCTCTCTGTCATTCCTCTGAACACGACCATCTCCTACCTTTATTGGAGCAGTAGTACAGATCCATCATGCAGTGCGGTGAAGAGCAACGGCCTACAGCAACAGCACTCAAGATTTATGACTTTTCCTTCGCTCCTATAGCTGAACGCTCGGTTTTCCGCGCTCACTTCTGTCTCACGTTTAACGGCGTGTCGTTTTCCAGAGCTACAGGTTGAAAGCGCCCCCCCCCTCCCACCAGGTGAGTCCAGATATTCCCACACGGCAAGTAGCCGAGAGTTTCTTTGTAGAAAAGAGGGTGTATCTGCAAAACGGCAATAAACTTCCACTCCAGCTCTGTCTTTTGTTGAAGTCTAATTGGTTTAAAGGAGAGAGCATATCCCATCTCACACACACACAACCAATAATAATAGCTGAGAGCCATTACACGCAGTGAAAGGTCATTTCTGCGTGATCATTCATAATTACACAATAACGACTCTTTAACGGCTCTGATTCAAGACACAGAACAGGTGATGTGAGGGAGAAATAGGACTATAAAATAGATCATTAACCCTGTGATTGAGTAACATTTTCAGAGGAATGAATAGAGGTTTACTGTGGTAATCTTTTGATAAAACAATAAACACTACTTTAGTACCATCATAATCAGCAGTGACTAATGGCAGCTTCAGTTACATGGAAGAAGGCAGATTGGATGTCACCATATGATACAATGGGAAAGCAATAACAGATAGAAAAATTCTTTATGCATTTCAACATTTACCACGGTGCAACTCACAGACTAGCGTTTTTAGTGCATTACTGTAAATATGGTTCCAGACCCAGAAACAAACATGACTAAATTTCCAGTTGGCAATGTCACAGAGGCTGCGCATAGAAGTTCACTTGTATTAAACATAATTTTAATCATTTATTTTATTACAATTGCTAAACTGAAGATGTTTTCCGAAAGTCCAACACAACACAACAGACGGCCTTTCATCTCGAAAGAACATGTTCCACACAAATAAACACATCTGTAAATCTTCACATGGACTCCATGCGGTCTTCCTGCCTTTGTTATGAACCTCTTTGAGCTCAGAGTCAACAGACTAAAC
Source organism: Opsariichthys bidens (assembly GCA_037194245.1). Classification (NCBI taxonomy): domain Eukaryota; kingdom Metazoa; phylum Chordata; class Actinopteri; order Cypriniformes; family Xenocyprididae; genus Opsariichthys; species Opsariichthys bidens. The sequence goes on along the minus strand of CM074304.1, from coordinate 3,489,992 downwards.
ACACATACAAGCACATACACATATGAAGGAAAACTACAAACACACACACGCGCGCATGCATGTGTGTGCACAAAAATGAGCTTTAAATGAGCTTTAAACTGTTCTCTCCCACTGCTGCTGCTGCTGGGAATGTGCAGCGTTTGAGCAGAAGAGGGCGGCGTTTTAACTGAAAACCACTGAAAACTAATGCTTTCTAGCTCTTTATTACTTACGGACAGATTAAACTGCATCATCGCCAACTAAAATACAAAATGTCGTTGGAATGATGCAACAAAAAACCTGATCAACTAACAAAACATCCTGTCATTCACTGTTTGTTGAGTTTGTGACTGGTTAAGACAATTTAAAAAAATGCATAATTTACTAGAACGAGATGAATTTTAGACCTTTCATGAAATTCATAACTGCTTTAATCTACTCAGCCCAGGAAACGAATGTTGTTCTAACCAGGTCTGATGCAATAAAACATCAAGCTAACTCTTCTATTTTCACATGTTTTATTGCTTCACACCTGGAACAACATTTCTTCTCTGGGCTGAGTAGTTAATTCAGTTATGAAAGATCTAAAATTCATCTCAGTAACAAACAAATGAAGAAACTCAGACTCAAGGCCGCTGGACAAGAGAACAAACAAAGTCATGAGTCTGATGTCAGCTTGTGTCCCATTTGAAGCTGGCACAGCTAGTGGCACAAGCTTTGCTGCCAAGTACAGCCTGCCAACTCATACCCACTGAATACTAACCACAGGTACAGCGTCTGTCCCAGAGAGCCTGCTCTACCTCATTACTTGTTTACCAAGAAAAGAGATTTTGTGCTTCAGTTCCAAGAGTGAATAATCAACAAAAGAGTCAGGGTTTGGCGAGCACTGCCCGGTTAGACCCTAATGATACAAGCATCATTCTGGACTAAAAGTTCTAAAAAGACTAACGGAATAAAAGGTTCTTTTATTCTTTTTTACATTCAACTTTCTTTAGTGTTTGAGCATGAAAAAGGTCTGCAAAATTACAAAACACAAAGTCCCTCCAGCAGGAGTTAATTATTCTCTATATCACGGTTTCTGAACTCCCTCAAACTGTAGTCATGAGGTTTTTTTCTAGGAACGAAAACATCACAATAATCCTCAATTAAATAATTCCCGCCCAATACGCAAAATAAAGGGGCGGGGCCTGGTTGAGTTAGTTAGTGGTGTGTTGAAATTCACAGTTATGGTAAGGGGTGAGACGTTTCCCCAAACATCACAACATGCTGATCCAGCCGACCAATCAGAGCACATTGCGCCTTTCAGAAGGCGGGGCTTCACAGAGACAGGAACTAAACAGAGCATTGCTGACAAACTGAGATGAGAGAGCAAATGTCAGATTTGAGAAATAAAAATGTATTTTGAGACATACAAGCATGAAAACCTATTCCAGTAGACGGCAAAAACTAAATCAAGTTGCATTTTAAAATATATTCATTTAGAAGATTTTCACAATATTACTGTTTTACTGAATTGTTACTAAATTGTTGATCAAATAAATACAGCCTTGTTGAGCATAAGAGACATTTTGCAAAAATGAGGAAAATGCAGTGATTACAGAGGAAAAATCATATGGGTCTCTATGGATATTGAGCTGAAGATATTTATACTGTTTTTTTTACACTGTTTTTGTTGCTTATATTTTTGATCAAAAAAGGCATGATAAGTCACCTTTAAAAAGCATTTTTCTATTGACTATTTCACTTTTTGAATGAAATTAGTGAAATTAATCAACTTTTTGATAATATTCTAATTATATGACCAGCACCTGTATACATTATTTTTAAAAGAATAATAAAAAGCCATGAGATGGAAAAACGATGCCAATTAGGCTGAGCATAATGCATCTTTCGGAGCAACGCATGAATCCACGCAATCATCCTTGTTTCTTCATCAGCTGCGGGAAACAGGGCTGAGCACTGCCAACGAAATGTGTAGCTCAGGGGAGAGCTGAACAGGATGTGAAAGAATGTGGACTTCCCAGTGCATACTTACAGGAAAGCCTTGGGATTCCCTCCCGGTCTAAGAGCCCGCGCTATGTCTGGCAGTGTGCGTCAGCGCCAATGACGAGAGACATGACTGACCACTGAGCAGAGAGTGTGAGAGGTGAGAAATGACAACACCCTATGAAACTTTATAGACATGTCTGTAGATATACTACTGACGGCTCAGAAACCAAATAAAAAAAACAGTATAAATATCTTCAGCTCAATATCCGTAGAGACCCATATGATTTTTTCCTCTGCAATCACTCCTCTATGCTAGTATGCAATCTAAACATTTTTGCAAAATATCTCATGCTCAACAAGGCTGTATTTATTTGATCAACAATTTAGTAACAATTCAGTAAAACAGTAAAAAATGCAAATTTTAAAATGCAACTTATTCCTGCGATCAAAGCTGAATTTTCAGCATCATCACTCCAGTCTTCAGTGTCACATGGTCCTTCAGAAACCAATCAATCAATCAATCAATCAATCAATCAATCAATCGAATCTGCTGCTCAAGATACATTTACTATTATTACCATCAATGCTGAAAACAGTTGTGCTGCTTCATATTTTTGTGGAAACCATGATACGTTTTGTTAGAGCCACAACAACTCTAATAATTTTGCAGTATTTTTCCTTGTATTGAGTATGATTATGTTCTTTTTGAATATGCATTTTGTGTTAATTGTATTGATCACGTGACTTTGACCAGTTTATTATTACACATTATGTATGCGTAAGAAAAAAAAACACGAAAAGGATCATGGAAACAAGGAAGGGTTGGAATTAGACCATGACAATTTCTTGTGTTTGAAACTGGGCTGAGTGCAAGAAAGTTTTTGAATTTGTTGTTTTGTAAATGTAACAAGAAAAAGAAGTGGAAATGGTGAAAAACATAGTTCGGATCGCCATTACACGTTTTTTTCATTATCATTTCAGGGTTCTTTGATAAAGGTTTCTATTTTAGATAAACGCTGTTCTTTTTCAACCTCGTCACATTTGCACAACTGAATGTTTCCTTGCTGAATAAAAGTATTTGTTTCTATAACAAATAAAAAACCTTTTGAACAGTACTTTCTGCCTACATTTTGTAAGACGTCTTCACGCAGGATTGGTGAACATATCTGAGAGGGCCGCCTAAGCTTCCCCTATTTTGCATATTTAATTTCGGCTTCACCAAGTAGCTCGCTGCTCCTTAAGGTTCCAGGTTACTGTAGATCCCCGTGAAGAGGTCCAAATGCTCGGATTGAAATCAATATCCGTAGGTAGTGGGAAAAGGCACAGTTGACTCCTAAGCATGTGGAATGCGCTGTCACGGTTAAACTTAGCACAATGATGTGACTTAATATGCAAGAAGACATTCACAGTGAGGGTCTAGAATTCACAGACAGTCTATAATGAATGTCTGCTGAGAGAAATCTGAAAGTTTCACTGTGACGTGATGGTTTCATGCAGCCCGATTCTGGCTGTTCTCCGCGACGCTCTAAAGTGAGCTGAAAGGTCGAGAATAAACCAAACGGGTGATAAATCTTTTTCACGTAAGCTTGTAGGATGAAGCGAGAATCGTGAAAATCCTCACACACACTCCAAGGTGAGGAATGCCAGCATTTGTGACGATATCAATGCAACCTGCTAACCCTGAGTATGTAGAAGTTCTGCCAGGACATTTACTATGTGAAGCAAACTATTACAGTACCTGTCAAAAGTTTGGAAACAATGGTTTTTGGGAAAAAGTCTCTTCTGCTCTTCCGCATTTATTTAATCAAAAATATAGTCAAACCTGTAATGTTGTGAAATGTTATTGCATTTTAAAATAATTGTTTTCTATGTGAAAGTATTTTTTTTATTTATTCCTGTGATCGAAGCTGAATTTTCAGCGTCATTACTCCATGGATGCATTATTTTTGGCATTCAGAACCATTATAAACCTTGGAGGACTAATGATTTTTTTTTTTAAATATCTCCGATTGTGTTCGTCTGAAAGAAGATAGTCATATACACCCGGGATGGCTTGAGGATGAGTAAATCATGGGATTTTTTTTAATTTTAGGGTGAATTATCCCTGTTTGTGCTGCCTTAAAATGTTGTTTAGTCAACTCAAACACCCAAGTTAGTACTTCACAATTCAAGCTGACTAAACTTAAAATTTTAAGTTGAAACAACTTTTTTTTTGCCACGCACACACAGATCTGGGCGCTGTGAAAAAAAAAAAGTGTGTTTGAAGCTGTTGCCCCCCTCCCTTTTTATCCCTTTCAGCTCCTCCTAAATCGTTCATGCCCTTTGCAGGACTGAGTTCCTGAGGAGAAGAGCAAATAAAAGTGGGATGGGTGGCATCAGAATGAGCCTGGCACTTGTGGCTATTATATAGGAAAATGGTGGCGGTCTAAGCTGCGGTTGGGCCCACTCCTTACCCTGAAAAGTGAGATGAGAAGCCTGCTGTTCGGCTCCCTGATAAAATATTTTAGAAGTAGCTGGACAGATGTTTGAGATGACTGTCACCTGCTCTAGGCTTGGACATTAAGCAGGGTTGGAATACAAGTAACTTAGTTACGTATTTAAAATACAAAATTTGAGCAACTATTTCATTACAGGTACATTTTAAATGGGTGGTAATCAGATTACAGTTCCATCTGAAAAGTGTTTTAGATTACCAAAGTGATTACTTTGAGTTTTAATGTCACTTAAACAGCAATTGATGATTCTCTGACTCTGACCGTCTGAAAAAGCCGAGTTAAGTTTCATGTTTTTCACTGTTTTCATGTTTTGTGAGTCATTTTATAATTCACTCGTCATTGCAACTTTTTCTCACGATTTGTTTTTTCCCCCTCACAATTGTGAGTTTGCATTTCACAATTCTGACTTCTTTTTATCACAATTGCGAGACTTAAACTCACAATTGCAAGTTATAAAGTCAGAATTGAGAGATAAACTTACAATACAAATTTTTTTTTTCTTGCAATTGTGAATTTAGTATGCGAGTTAAATGTCATAGTTGAGACTTTATATCTCATAATTGTGACTTTATAACTCGCAATTGCACAATTCTGAGGGAAAAAGTCAGAATTGTGAGACAAAAACCTGCAATGACCTTTTTTGTGTCTGTCCCACACTTATTAGTATTCCAAAGTATTTAGATTAAGTTACTAAACTTGAGTAATGTAACGAAATTCACTACAGATTACAAAATACATGCTTTAAAAAGTCATTTGTAACGTAATACATTTTAAAAGTAATCTACCCAGCCCTGACATTAAGCGAGGTTATGCTCCTTCTCATTGCACACATTGTTTGATGTGGGTCATGGGCTCAGCTGAGGCTTCGTCTCTTTACTGGTAGCTCTGCTCTAAGGGGTCTAACAAAGTTTAGATTCCTTTTTTGAGCATAGAAGCTTCAGAACCTTCCCAACACTGTTATGGGAGCAATGTGTTGCAAGGGTACCACTCACTCGCTGACACTTTAATGACTCAGGGATGAGGCCTCCGAGCCGACTGCTTCGGTTGATCATTTGAGAACTACAGGTATTGGTCAGCATGGCATGCCCATAGCGTCAGCAGCTGACGCGGAGAAGAAGTTCGCTTGAAAAGGAAACATCTTGGGTTACTTATCCTGAGAAGGGAACAAGATGCTTCGTCGTGCTTGCTGTGAGCATGTCTTCCTTCAGACAATACAGATCTGATGACGTGTATGCTGGGCATCGCGTCGGCCACTGAATGGCATCCGTGAGGGCTCGTCCCCACAGCATCAGCACCCTTCTCTGGGAACCGGGGTTTACCTACATAACCCTGGACGCTTTGAAAGACTACACAAAAGCATTTAAATAAAATCGTTCCACCCATTTTTTTTTTTTTTTTTTGCCATGATCATGAGCCTTTAGGGTCTCCATAGTTGTCATAAGCAGTTGATCCCTTTGTCCACAAAGTATGGTTAAGTTAAGCCACACAAACGTATTGAAAAGGACAGTCTGTCTGAACTTCCGGTCGCTCTGAAAACAATGCCTCAGCCGGACGCCCCTCCCTGCTCAGCCAAAACAGTGACAACATTTTCTCTTGCTTATCTTTTACAGCATTGACTTTATATGGAAATATGACACTATATGACACTTTCACTTGACTTCCTTTCATTAGTCTCCTAGAAAAAGCATCTCAAACACAGAAAAGAACAGAGCAAAGTTTGATCAGACTGTTGTACCTTTCAGAGTCGCAATCTCATGCTGAATGGATCTGGAAGTCATGACTGGATAGTGAATTTCTTCAGGTGTCCCTGGTCACCGTCTCTCCGTCTTTCCTTGAGCACCTGCTGCCGGATAACACCGTTCTCTCTCTGTGTGCCTTTTCTTTGACTCCTCTTCCTCAAATACATATGGTCTCACGCCCACTCTCTCCCTGCGCTGGAATCTGTCGGTGTGCCGCCCATCCCTTCTACCAAACGCAGCCCTGAACTGTGAGCATCCTGCCTGAGCCAATCCCAGCATTCAGATTCATATTCACGAAGGCCCGGCCAATCCTTGCACTGCTGCATGCATATATTAGTGTTCAAAGCTGTGAGCAACAAGCTCATACAAAAGAAAATAAATACAATAAAATAACAGAATGATTTCAACATTGATATATCTTGAGCAGCAAATCAGCTTATCAGAATGATTTCTGAAGGATCATGTGACACTGAAGACTGGAGGAATGATGCTGAAAATTCAGCTTTGATCACAGGAGTAAATTACATTTTTAAAATATAATTGCAATAGAAAGCCATTACTTTAAATTGTAATATTTCACAATATTAAAATTTTGAATCAAATAAATGCAGCCTTGGTGAGCATAAGAGTCTTATTTCAAATTTTTTTTAAATCTCTTGCATTTAAATGAATCTCAAATTTTGACTAATTTATTGAAATTCTTAAATACAGAGGAGCTTATTTATCAAAATTCTTTAGTTGAGGAAAAAAAAACAAAAGAACATTAGATAAAGTAAAACATATTTTATGCAATAAATTATCTCCTTAGGCAGTCTTGCATTAAAAAAAAAAGCTTAAAAGGAAATTATATAATTTCAAAAAGATGCTTTAACATTAACACGTCATAAAACACTTTAATATAAAAAAATATATATTCTAATTATTAGCCATTAAGTTATATTACCCGATTCTCATACTTACATATTCATTTTTTTAGGCCAAAAAAAGAGCAAAAGCAGATTTTTTTTTTTCATCCGTTTTTTTTTTTTTTTTCCAAGTCCTCGAGAGAATCAGAGCTCCCGAAGAATCCTGAAGATTGCTCCCGGACATTGCAAAAATAAACATCCCACAAAGACAAGCACATTCTCAGGATGGTTCACTTCAAACTCAATAAAACAGTTATTGGCCAATAACAAAAAGTATTCACTATGTATTAAAAAGTGCACACGAGTTATTTCATTTGAACTTCCCATATATCAGTTCAGATGTATTGAAACCACAACACCGTCACGTCACAAATCAGTTCTCAAACATTTGTTTTCCCTCTCGTTAAATAAAATGTATCATGTATTGATGAAGTTTAACTGTCAATTTCTCTACGCAGAATAGAGACAAAAAAAAAAGAGTTAGTGACAGTGTATGTTAACTCTCTCTCCTGTCCAGGATTAAAGATCTGGGAATGTGCCAAAACTTACTGACAATGAGTCTGGCCAGGACTGAGCTTCCTGTGTTCAGAACCACATTTACACCCAGCAAACACACACACACACAACTACATCAGTGAGGACACTGCATAGACTTCCAATGATTCTATATAAAGGTTAATCATATGTTGTGTGGCCAAACCCAACCTAAGCAAAACTTCGCAAGCACATAAAATAAGAACCACTTACTGTTTAGGAAAAAAACAACTTCTAGGTATCTTCATATACATCTATATATAATCTTGGTTATATTTTAAGTTTATATAGTCTACTGTTATACATCCTTCATTTTACTTTAACCATGTTTTTTCCTCGTTTCGTTATAACATGCAAGCCGCTCAATGCTCTAGAGAGTTCCTTAGAGCTAGCCTATATATATCCCAGCATCCCTCATTATCCAGCAGGAAACGTCCATGTGCGTTCAGCAGAAAACTGAATTCGGGTGTGGCTGGTCTCAGAAGATATGCTCAATAATAATGAATTATTTAGGAAAACAACACACAGTAAAATCCCCAGAGTTAAATCAACTCTGCTCAGATAACATTTGGTCCCTCTCTAAATAGTGTTAAAGTAACACTCTTCAGAGATTGAATGTCTTATCTTCAGTTGATTTCATCTAAGACTGTGGCTGAAGTCAGTTGTAGTTCTTCTTCAGTGATTCTGCTTGTTAACAGCAGGTGTTCATCATTAATGTTCAATCAGCGCTTAATTAATTGCTCAATTATCTCATTAACTTTAACTCTGCTTCAGTGTTACTTTAACACTATTTAGAGAGGGACCAAATGTTATCTGAGCAGAGTTGATTTAACTCTGGGGTTTTTACTGTGCATCTGCAACTTTTTGAAGAAAGAACATGCTTCTAGATCTCAATCATCTACTAGTGAATAACACTGATTATCTCTTCATCACGGCACCGTCAGTGGGTGGGATGTATCAGGCATGGGACTGCATAGCCAGAGACCAGAGTCAGGGTGCCCATGCTGACCCCTGTCCAGTGGCGAAAGCACCAACAGTGGGTACGTGAGCATCAGAACTGGACCACGGAGCAATGGAAGAAGGTGGCCTGGTCTGATGAATCACGCTTTCTTTGACATCACGCCGATGGTCAGGTGTGTGTCACTTACCCGGTCAACACATGGCACCAGGATGCACTATGGGAAGACGGCAAGCCATGTGATGCTTTGAGCAATGTTCTGCTGGGAAACCTTGGGTCCTGCCGCCCACGTGGATGTTAACTTGACACGTACCACCTTCCAAAGGATTGTTGCAGACCATGTACACCCTTTCATAGAAACGGTATTCCCTGGTGGCTGTGGCTCTTTCAGCAGGATAATGCGCCCTGACACCAAGCAAAAATGGTTCAGGAATGGTTTGATGAGACAACAACAAGTCTGAGGTGTTGACTTGGCCTCCGAATTCCCCAGATCTCAATCCAATCGAGCATCTGTGGGATGTGCTGAACAAACAAGTCTGATCCATAGGAGCTCCACCTCACAACCTACAGGACTAACATCTTGGATCAGATCCCACAGAACACCTTCAAGGGTCTAGAGGAGTCCACGCCTCGACGGGCTGTTTTGGCAGCAAAAGTGGGACCAACACAATATTAGGAAGGTGGTCATAATGTTATACCAGATTGGTGAACATTAAACAGCTTCAGAACGACGACTCCGAGTCAGTGCTTCTGCAGTGTTCAACACCGTAAACATGAGGAAATCTGATCTACGGTACATGAAAACAAGTACACATGACCCAAGAGAGACGACTGCCCAACGGTCAAGCCTTTACGGGAAACACAACCACTGCAAACAACAGAACCGCTCCCGGACCATTCAGTGCTGCTCCACTGTTACCAACACAAAGCAACTCGGGACAATTATGCAGGATTTTACTTTCACATACCGGTGAAAAAGGCTCCGAGCATTAATCTGATAACCTGCTAAAAGTACATCAGCAGTAAACCTACATTCTCGATCTCTGCAGTATCTACAACACATTACAAATCTACGCTTATCGGGAATATTACTAACTACTTAGTAATATTCTTTATTCAACAGAAAATTACTCTGCACTATCCACAGCCTGAAAGCATAACAGAGCCTTACAGCGGTGCGCTTTTTGTCGCTTAAAGGGATAGTTCGCTCAAATTAGCATTGACTTCACCATCCCCGTTGTTCCAAACGTCTGATATTCTACAATGGCTGCATGATATTGAAAAGAAAAAAAAACTAATATTACAATACAATGTGTGTGTGATGTAAAAATACAGAAATTTTCACTAGATGATTTGAATGGCTATCATTCTGGATTAACTGGGTCTTTTTTGTTTACTATTCCTTTAGGGCTGAATTTGGGAAAACTTGAAAGATTTAGATGTTCACAAATGTGTATACTCTTCACAAGACCTACCTCAATCCTCTATTGCAACCATAAAGTGAACAGAATTTCGGAGAAAAAACTCATTCCAACTTTTCATGCTCAACTTTCCTAATATATTTGATCAATAATACGTGTTTCTTGTGATTATTATTAAATTAAAAAAATGTAAACAAAATAAATATTTTGTAACTCACATTCTGGTTTGCACTTTCCAAATCTCATTAAAGGGGATTGTAAATGAGTTTTAAGTCATTTACTACTCACTCTCATGTCGTTCCAAACTCGTAAGACCTTCGTTCAAGATATTTTCGATTAAATTGGAGTCGTTGAGCTCTCGGATTTAATTACCATTTCCAAGGTCCAGAAAAGTAGTAAAGACATCCTTAAAATAGTCCACATGACTACAGTGGTTCAACCTTAAATTTTATGAAGTGGTGAAAACCAAAAGAAAAATGTAAACCAGTAGAGACCATACACACACACACACACACACGTGTAAATTAGCGAATCCACCCGTGCACAAATTGTTCTACTGATTTGAACGTAATAATTGATGTATAAATGGTTTTGAGAGTGATTTACTTAAATGTATTCTGCTTGTGTTTCATTAATAACGTGCAATGAATGGATGCAAGAATCCTTCATGTATGAAAGAATCCACAGACAGCAAAAGAAGTTATTTTGACTTGGTGTGCATAATCACAGAGAGTGCCGTTCAAAAGCAGCACTACAGAAGCTCCGGAAAACATTCCATCCCTCTGAGGTCACCCAATCCAACAAACGCATCTAAACACTCTGCTGATCTAGTTGTTTGTGCTCCGGACTCCATTGAGAGATCATCTCTATCTATGAACAAACAGAAATAGTGCCAACCAAACTCACTCATACCTCAGACGAGGCACTGAATGAACAGAAGAGAAATGACCATACACATACAAGCACAGGAGATCTGTGTGTGTGTGTGTGTGGGGGTATTCCCTACATTATGGGGACCAAATGTCCCCACAGGTATAGTAATACTAGTAAATTTTGATCTTGTGGGGACATTTTTTGATCCCCAAGAGGAAACAAGCTCATAAATCAAACATAATTATCTTTTTTGAAAATCTAAAATAGCAGAACATGTTCTGTAATGGGTAGGTTTAGGGGTAGGGGTAGTGTAGGGGGGTAGAATATACAGTTTGTACAGTATAAAAACCCTTACGCCTATGGAATGTCCTCATAAAACATGAAAACACAATGTGTGTGTGTGTGTGTGTGTGTGTGTACACACTGGGACCTTTTGCCTCAGGATCTCCCCTAATCACTTGTCATTGTTTTGGCCCATTGTTACGGTTCCAAACTCACTCACAAACACCTGACAGGATATCCATGCGTTCTCTCTTTTAATGCTCTATTTTGTTTATTTTTCCATTTAATCAGCATTTTTATTTAAAGTCAGCATAAAATGTAAATTCACCCAGGATATTTTCTTATCGTGAACAACTGCTCCATCAATAGGTTTCTTAAAGATCACCCCTTTTGCTTGTTTACGTTCATCTTTCTTTAGTAATAGTTTCTGTAGTTACAAAGTCCCTCCAGCAGGAGTTATTCTCTAGATCAGCGTCACAGTTTCGGAACTCCCTGAAACGCCTCCATTGTGGTCTTGAGTTTTCTTCCGGGAACGAATATGTCAATATTCGTCATTTAAATAATTCCCAGCCAAGACATGTGCAAAAAAAAGGGACAGGGATCTTCTGGTGGAATATCCGGGTTTTTCTATGGTAGCGTGTGCAGGAGTTCTCCATTTATTCCACTTAAACCCGCCCCTCAAGCTCACGTTCATCTGCATACACCTGAGAGCCACGCCCACATCAACAATCGATGCATAGAAATCCCGCACTACATTAATCAGTTACGTTCGGAAGTACATAACAATATGGAAAAAGAGATGTCGGAATTTCCTTTCATCGTGACATTTTCATATTATCATCAAATAAAATTTGCGCAAAAAAAAAAAAAAAAAAGATTAATTTTCACTGCAATCAAGCTGCAAAATTGGCACATTCTCAAATGTTCTTCACTTTGTGGCATCAAGTTGTGGAACATTTAAGCTCAGTACGTATCCATGGGTTCAAACCACTTGAAACCCATGAATCTTAGTGACAGTCCTCACACACACACACACACACACTCGCATGTGTTGGGGAAACCCAGGCCCTGGAAGGCCATTTATTCCTGTTGAGGAACGCTGTGAATGGAGGAAAGAGGAACACTCGCAGGTTTCCTTTGTTTCGCATCTCACGTCAGCACCTCAAAACACAAACACATAATCAGAGACGAGGTCGAGGTCAAGTTCCACATCAGCAGGGGCTTCATTAGTTCGGGGACAGTGACGCACACAGACATCTGAACACCCTGTGTGTTTTACTATAGTTCGCAAAAATGAAAACAGAAGATTCCCCTGATGTTTTGCTGCTGTTATGCAGGAAACAGTCCACTAGAGGCTGTGCTCGCACAGTCAAATGACAATGTGTCATTCGTCTTTCAGTCTGAAAATGCCAAATCCAAACCACCTTGGTGATACAGACAGTCAGTTACATTACTGATATCATCAAACTGTCTTTAGATGGCCAACTACTGATATCTAAATAAAGTTCTGAGTGAAAGTTCATGTAATACTGCCAAATACAAGGCAACAGAAACAGCTGCTTATCTCACTTTTACAACAGTTATTCTGGCATTGGTTCAGTCCGCACACAATGAAACCATCTACCAGAATAGACTTCGAGATCTTCACCTCTGATGATTCATTATTTGACTCGCATAAGTTGATGCTACACCACAAAACCTTGTTGTTCTCTCAGATTACACTACAATTCAAAATGTCTTTATAAGAACTTAATACTTTTATTCATCAAGGGTGCAAGTTGACAAGTGACAGTAAAGAAATTTAAAATGTTACATTTTAAATAAATGCGGTTCTTTTGAACTTTGTTCAAATATTGTACTGCAGTTTCCATAAAAAACATGATGCAACACAACTGTTTTCAACATTGATGATAATAGCAAATGTTTCTTGAGCATGTTAGAATAATTTATGAAGGACAATTGAGCAAACAAAATTGCTGGGTAAAATTAACCCAAAATCTTTTATTTATAGGAGCTGAAAACAAACCCAAAAAATTGGGTTGTTTTTAACCCAGTTTTTTAGAGTGTAATGACTAATCAGCTGCTATTTATATGTGGTAAACAAACATTTAATGAGGTTCAGTTCAAACATTATTTCCTATAAATTCACATCCTTTAGCACATTTGTGTTTAGGTTCTGCAATCACACTGCAACGCCACATTATGACACACTGCGCGAGCGGAACACATGACATTCAACACACAAGGACGCTGCATGAAACAGAAGAGCAGCACAGCCATTTCATTTTCCAATTCCTGTTATGACACCGTAAACCTGTTGACTGCATGCTGCTGACGCATGGATGGTCCTTCTGCGGTGGAAATAATAATAATAATAATCATAACTGTAATCCGACTTACACTAATTACAGAGATCACAAGAGAGCTGGCGCTCTTTTCCTGCTGACCTCACCCACAATGCTGTGCCTCTGAAGCTCTGCCAAACTGGGCCTCAAATAAACTACTACAGGAAACACAAAATTGTGCACTCTTCTAGCATCATGTTAAAGAAACAAACATTAGGCTTCCCAAACTAAAAGCAGCTCCAAATGAAGAGGAAAAGGCGTAATGCCAATCTTAGGAAAAAGGGGGAAACCCATTACAGAGTTATTTTAAAATCGTTCGGATCCACGTCTGAGATCCTTAAAAAGGCCTATTATTAGTTAAAGGAATCTATAATGGAAAATAGGATTTCCCTGGCACTTTTGAAAATGTTCACAAAGCAAATCTCGCTCTCCAATGCATACAGAACCTATTGCTGACAATACCAACATGCTGTTTAATCATCCTGTAAAAATCGAATAAATGCGGCCCTTTTGAACTTTCTATTCAAAGAATCCTGACAAAAGATTTCATGATTTCCAAAAAAGACTGCAGTAATGATGCTTTGATCACAGAAATAAATTATATTTTACAATATATTCAAATAAATGTACTTTTGATCACATAAATACAGCATAGGCGACCTCAAACTTTTGTTAAGTTGTGTGTGTACTTGTTTTGACTACACTTCTGAGGACCAAATGTCCTCACTTATATTGTGAAAAACTTGTCAACCCACTAGTGAGGACATTTGACTGGTCCTCACTAGCTACAAAGGCTTATAAATCAGCCAAAAGAAGTTCTTATTTAAATCTAATGATGGTCACATGTTTCTGTGATGGGTAGTTGTAGGAGTATAATATAATAATAATAATAATAATAATAATAATAATAATAATAATAATCACACACACACACATATATATACATACACTTACATATATATAAAAATATAATGTATATATATATAAAAATATAATATATAAAAATATTATTATTATTTTTTTAATATATATATATATATAAAAATTATATTATATATTAAAAAATATATATATAAATAAAATAAATGAATAAATATTGCATATATATTATATATATAAAAATATAATATATAAATAAATATAATATTATATATATAAATATATATATAAAAATATAATATATACACATATATAAATACACACACACACACACACATATATATATTTACATATATATAAAAATATAATGTATATATATATATATATATATAAAAAAATATAATATATAAAAATATTATTTATTTATTTATTTTTTAATACGTATATATATAAAATTATATATTAAAATATATATAAATAAAATACATATTACACATTTATATATATATGATATATAAAAATATTATATATAATAAATATAATATTATATATATAAAAAAATATAATATATACACATACATATATATATATATATATATATATATATATATATATATATATATATATATATATATATATATATATATATATATATATATATATATATGTATATGTTTGTTTGTTTGTTTTTTTTATTAATACAACCAAAAGTTTGCTGATTTAGACTCCCATTAAGTGGAATCGGAAGCGGAATCATTAAATTCCTAAGGATTGGCATCCGTACTCCTGGTTGAGTGTGTCAGAGTGCGTGAGCGTGCATGAGCGGGTGACAGCAGCTGCGTCTGTGACCTGCCATGACATTCCTGCAAGTTTGAGTCTTTCACATGCCGCTGTGTTGCGGTAAGCTGCTGGTTTCTGGTTCTTTGTAAATGTTACAAATGTGTCATCTGATACCAGCTGATAAAAATCACTGATCTTCAAGGAATAGTAAACAGAAAGTGAAAAATGAGGGTGCAGTGAGAAAACAGGAAATCTCAAGAGGAGTTGCTGGAGATTCAGCACAGCCTCAGGAGTGCAAACATTCTTCACCCCCCTGGCTACGGATAGACGCTCATCAGGGTGCTTAAAAATAAAAATGCCATCTATTGGTTTTCGCCCTCCTGCAGTAGAGGGCTCTTTATTCAAATGAGAAACTTCTGGAGTTATAATGATTGTCTGTTATGCGAGCTTGTCTCCATCTGAGCATGACACGGACTTCATGCTCTAGCAGCCGGAATCTGGATGACTATATTCCAAAAAAAGCAAAAGGACAACTTTAATGTGTGTGCGGAAGTATGAAAGGACACAAACGCTTTGTCAAACTTGTCCTTGAGCACTGATAGATCCTGATGAAATACCCTGCAACGTTCGGGACTTTCTCAGACTTTCTCAGAGAGAGAGAGAGAGAGAGAGAGAGAGAAAGGGGAGACAGACAAAGAGAGAAATGTAACTAAAATGAATATGAAACAAATGATTATATTAGTATATTTTCACTTAAAATGTAAACTAAACAAACTCACTCAAACTTTCTATATCTCCCTTTACACACATGAATGAGACTTTACGAAGAAAAAACAAACCAGACTCGTTGATAAAAAGTGGAATAATTACATTCCTTAAGATTGTCATCTGTGCCCTTGGTTGAGTGTGTAAGCAGGCATGAGTGGTTCAAACTTCTGAGATCACACTGAAATTCTAAAAATAAATGTAGTACTGGAAAATCCACCATAGTCATTCAATTAATGTCAGTCAAAATCGGCTAAGGGGGTATTTAAATACAAAAAAAAAAAAAAAAAAAATGTTCTTTCATAAATCTTACTTTATGAATATGAGAGAGAGAGAGAGAGAGAGAGAGAGAGGAGAGAGAGAGAGAGAGAGAGAGAGAGAGAGAGAGAGAGAGAGAGAGAGAGAGAGAGAGAGAGAAGAGAGAGAGAGAGAGAGAGAGAGAGAGATGGGAAATGAGGGGAAGAGAATGTTCTCGAAGTGACAGAGGAGTTGACTTCCTTCACAACTAGAACAGTCCATGCCGTCCTGGTGGGTGTATGTGCAAAGACAGTGCGAATACATTGAATCTGTAAGTGTCCCGTAGACACTAGAAAAAGCTCTGATGAAGTGTTTTCGTGATGGATAAGAATGCGAAACTTTTTTTGATGGAGTGGGAAAACATGGATTCCTCATTGATTAACAGACGGCTTCAGAGTCAAAAAAACTCTTCACTCAAATCAAGACATTCACTGCGAAACTGTGCGAACTCTAGTGATGAATTGCCCTAATAAAAGCATCTGCTAAATGAATAATTTGTGTGTGCACAAATATGTGGACAGAGAAAGAGAATCAAGAACACAAGGCCAGGGACACCCACCATAACGGCCTTCAGCACACAGAAGCTCTTTGTGTGGTCAGATATTACCTATGACCACCACAGACGCTCAGTCACACAGTCATTTATAGACTGACCCCCGAACACTTCTACGGAAACTGCTACCATGATTTCCATTTGGCACAAAGAGAGCAGTGTGACGAAAAGCCAAGAAAGAAGCTCTAACATCAAGGGAAATCCCGCTCAATGTCAAACTCAGATCCGTCTTATATAACACTAAGAATTAAATACAAATATCACAGTGGAAAACCGAAGTAATACTAAACCACATTCTAAACTGCCAACAGCGTGACTATTTCCCAGCAACATGTAAAACGAAGTATCTTCAAAAATGTAAAGTTAGAGTTCATTTCTTGAACCAAAAGGTTTACATGACCGTCTTTTCATGAATCTTTACCATTAAAAAGGCTGTTTTTGTTACTGTACCTTTAAGATTTAAAGGTAGGGTAGGCAATTTCAGAGAGGCTAGCAATTGCATGAGATCCCACCCTGCCGTCAGAGCGCCTCCAAAGCCACGCCTCCTCCAAAAACACATGAACGCACAGAGCAGAGTCTGCGAAGCGTCGTGAAAGATGCCGTTAAATTACTCCACGTCTCAAAGAAAATAACTGTACAATAATAATTAACGTAAACAACTTACAGAGCATGTACCACCTGACTGCTGCAGATTCATTTCGCCATTGATAGAGTAGAGTAGAACATCAGAGGTTGCCATCTCAGTTATGACATGGCGTGAACACAGCATAAGCTCGTTGTTTTGGTTGAGGAGGAGCGAATGTAAAAGGCGGCTATTGTGCGTTTGTGGCTCTCGGCGACTGTCTACAACTCTGCCTTACTTTCTTGGAGGTATGGAAATACATATGTTGACAAGCAGGTAGGACATTGTATCATTGCATTCAGACGAACATTTTTTGGTCACGAGATTTCCACATAAGATACATGTACGTTTTAATATTTAGACCCCTTCTATTATTGATTGCTATCACAATGTGAAGAGAGTTTCAAACAGTATAACAAAAAGTGTTTATAAGCCTAACTTTAAATGACCGCTGTTGTGATTGGATAACCTCTGCCTAACAACATACTTCATGATGCGAGTTGCACTAAACCAGTAATTCTTAAAGTGTGGTCCGCCATCGCCCCCTAGTGGTCCACGAAAAGATGACCTAAACTAGGCAAGCTCTTAACCCGCACCGAATCGCGCGGGGAGGGATAAATAACGAAAAAATGGATCATATCATTGCATTTGTGTTTGAATAATTAGTTTTTGACTTGAAACGGTTGCATATTAAACTTAAATTTAGTTTATCCTTCCTATTTTGTGGGGCGTGTTAGAGCGGGATTCTGTTAGGTGGTCCTCAGAAAAAAAAAATTGGAAGATAAAGTGGTCCTTGGGCTGAAAAAAGTTTGCACTAAACAATAGGTGTGTCATGTGTTAATGAGTTCATGGTTGTGATGTCACAATCAAAAAATTTGAAACCGTTGCTTTTGCAGTTTAAATAACGAGAATTAAAACTGCATTCGTTTGTTAGTAGATTTACATCAGCAAGGTGGGCATATTTTGTGATTTCCCTGGAATAAAGAGCATTTAGAGGAGATCTAGAGTGAGATTTAGTAATGGATCATGCAGGATGACCGTATCCCCGTATACATTGAGCATTGTATTCCCATTGCAATTGGTTTTAAAGTCCATTCGGAATGAAAATGTGCCATGCAAACACCTCGATCGGAATAAAAATGCTCAAATAGATTGAAAAGGGGTGGTGTAAACTTTTTCATGAACCAATCAAATGAAAACTTCCACCATGTAAACGAGCTGATCCGATTCCTATGCAAGTACGTCCTTCTGCGCACGCCTGGTTTTGACTTACCGGAAGTGATGGTTGGAATACAGGTCAGGATTTTAAAAGAACATAATAGAACGACTGGATGGCAGGAAGTTTAGAAATTTGGACCTCTTCAAAACACTGCATGAGAAACTGAAAGAAATTGCCGTGGAACAAATCAGAAACGGGTGGAAATCTTTAAAGTCGGAGTATTACAAAACTATAAAGCATAACAACAGGAGTGGAGCGGATCCTACAAACTTCTCCTTCTTTGACCAAATGGATGGAGTCATGGTTGGGTGACCACTATCCAACGTGAGAGAAAACAGAGTGGATCTTTCAAGAAGCCACTGATGTGAAGACCTCAGATGAGGCTAATGTTAATGTTTCTGGCAAGTTTCCCTTAGAGTTACTACATGGCTACTAGCATCCGGGAAAAAGAATAGCAGTGTGAGCATGTAACCAACCTGAAACCACCAGATCGGTTTAGATAACATCCAATGTAAACAGTCAACCGGAGCATTCTCAATCAGAATGGCAAAAAAGTGTGCATGTAAATAGCGGTGGGTCATTGTACTCCCATTACAATCATTGAATAAATGAAAACGGTCCATGTAAACACCTCAATTGGAATAAAAATGTCCAAACCAACTGAAATTTCAATTCATTTGAGAGGGCTGGGATAAGCCTTTTCTAACCTGTTTGATAGCACATGTTAAAGAACGTTAAAATAAAATTTGTACTGCTTGATAAATATGTGCAATCAATGGCACAAAGCTTTCGCAGTCTCCCAATTAGAAACTGAAAAAGATCAATATTAAGTCTGCTTTCTAAAACAAAGAAAAGGAAGACGGTTAATGTGACAACAGCGGGAAACTCTGGATTAAATCTGGATTTAAAGCTTGTTACATACAGTAAATACTATGTTCGGATTCGTCAAGCTGAATTATTTCATTCTGGTCCATGTAAACGTGGCTTATGTCTTTATGACTGGGTCCATCAGTAAAGGCAGGGAGTGACAATACAGAATGCATCAATTTTAATGACTAATACTTAGAGAGACTGACTTCAACTCCCTCATACGGCGCCAAAACCCGTCACTCGCATTCTACACAACACGGAGATGTTCAGATATTCACACCAAACTCACACACACATCAGGAGATCCGTGTGCAAATGACTGAGAACGAAGTGCATTTTAGGGACTATACTCACCTCAACATGCTGAGCTTAAAGTTAAACTATTAAAACAAACATAAACCTAGATAAACTCACACAATCACTTCCATCAAAACACACAAACTCTAGCCTGGCATCAACGGCGAATCTTTACAATGAATGCATTCTTTAGATCAGATCAATTCACAACGACACGGAATTCTTTCAGTAGAACTCCTAATAAGGAAGCTGCAGCGCATGAGAGTTTCTGCAGGACTGAACCCTGACCTGCTTCACGTCACTGCAGAGAAACACATTCTCATTAATCATACAAACACACACAGACAGACATGTGTTCATCCATTGAGTCAGCTTTGAAAGAGGACGATCTGGTACTTTTACATAACCCATCCAATACTGCTACTACAACAATGAATGGTTGCCATCATCACAAAGGAAGGAAGTAGGCCTACACAGTAAAATCACCTCTGCTCAGATAACATTTGGTCCCTCTCTAAATAGTGTTAAAGTAACACTGAAGCAGAGTTAAAGTTAATGAGATAATTAAGCGATGATTGAACATTAATGATGAACACCTGCTGTTAACAAGCAGAATCACTAAAGAAGAACTACAACTGACTTCAGCCACAGTCTTAGATGAAATCAACTGAAGATAAAAGACATTCAATCTCTGAAGAGTGTTACTTTAACGTTAATGTTATCTGAGCAGAGTTGATTTAACTCTGGGGTTTTTACTGTGTAGAGGTACACCTGATATCACACACATGACAGTAAACTCATTTTTTTTGCTTTTCTACTTTATCATCAATGTACATGACACTCTTGGTAGAATAAGCATTTGAAATAAAGCAGCCATATAAGGTGATGTGCTGAGCGCCTGTGCACTGAGCTGTGAACGTGTAAATCTCTTGAGCCGAGACGTTCCAGAAGAGTCGTATAATAATGATAGTACAGATGAAGACAGTAACGCAGAGAGAGCTTGTGAACACCAGTGATCAGATACAGGACCACACACATAATGCCAGTTACCAAACAATCACACAATTATATGCACAGACTCAAAACATAAAGAAAGCTCATGCACGTTGATTTAGGGGGCATTTACACGACACCATTTTCAACGAAAATGTGTGTGTTTATACAAAGTGTGACGCACAAGTCCTGAAAAGAGAAGCCAAAACATTTCGATCGGATATATATATATATTTTTAAGAATATTCTGGAGGAGGTTGGAGCTGTGACTTTGATCTCTACATTTCTCACTGGGTTGTTCTGCAGTAAACCGTACTAGGCGCTCTACTTACGATTGACTCTTCGGGAGCGTGATTCCGCAGCTCCACTTCGCTCACTACTGCGCAGACTCGAGTCCCAAAATCAGCGCAAGATGCCGGCATCATATTGGGACACGGGCGGCTTCACTTTTCTACAATGGAAGTGAGTGAAATTGTGTCCTCCATCTTTTTTTTTTACAGTCTATGGTTTATTCACAAACTTTTGAAAACTGGTTTTAAAGTGCTTGAAAAGGATACTGTTATCATCTCTGTGAAAACTGAACTACAACGTAGTGACCGACTTTGGACCTGAAATTTTTTGAAACTTTGAGTGCTGTTGAGCGGATTCGTAAACGCCTCTGATTGGCCATTGTGTTCACAGCTATGCCTGTGATTGGCTACAATGGTCAACGCTTCAAAAACATGTTGTAAATAGATGTAACAGTTCGTAAGAACGGAAAGAAGGAGGCGGGAACCGGCAAACGTTCAGCATAACCTTTTAATCAAATAAATAAACAAACAATAAAACGAACATAATAAAATATTATATTAACACAAACATAATAAAAACACAACATAAAGTCCAGGCCTGGTCCTCTCTCGTCCTTCACTGTCGTCGCTCCTCTTTTATGCTTCCGGAGCTCCTCCGTGAGAGATACGAGACCGGTGTAGCGCGCAGCTGACGCTCATTATCAATCGCGTCACCGGCCTCGCGCCGTTCCCTCACGGCTCTCGCTTGTCACAATAGACAATAATGCTCTTCACCAAGCGCTTACACAGATACACACGGGAGTGTTTGAAAGCAGGCGTCCATCTGCGTACCGGTCCACTCAGTCACCTGCTTTTAAGAGCTCTCGCTTACAAAATGTTTGCGTTGATCATGGTATTACAGACATGTATGATGAGAGCATGAACACAACGGCTAATCAGAATCCGCTCAACATCGCTCAAACATCACATTTTTAAAATCTGACTTGGTACCGAAGTCGGTACTTTTGTCCACTCTATACTACACTGTTGAAAACTGTAACATCATACGCATGTCTGCTCTATGCTTCCACCTACCTTACAGAGCAGTGGATACAAGCAGACCCCTAGTGTTTCTTTACAAATTGACATCGCCAACTACTGTCCTGGCATGCATAACACAGCCTTTTTTAGTTGTTTTTGCAAGTCTGTGTGATTGGGGGTCGTTTTCAAAGTTATAATGTAGACACTATCATGGAAAAATGTTCAGTTTTTAGTACACTGTTGTCGTGTAAACTCGCTCTTATAACTTTAGAGCCAAAAATACAGTGGTATTTAAATTGCCCCTTGCTAAACAATCAAGACTGCCAAAGACCAAAAATAGTTGCTTAATTGGAGGCCATGCAAGCGGGGGCAATATGGGTGTTATTTTAAGCCCTTTGGGGGTTTCAACAGGACTGTATGGGGTAAGCGTAAGTGTGTGTGGGGGGGGTAATGATCCCTCTCTACGGCGGCTCACTGACGCCCCGCCACCTGCTGCTGCAAATTGCATTAGAGGATGTAAACTTACTCAACTTAAGACAAAAGCGGTCTATAACAGGGGCCAATCTCAGCCAAGAGTCAAAAACACAACACAACATGCAAACACATAGGCCTGTCACGATTGATTAATCATCTGATCGTGGTTATTTGATCTAATTTAAACCACCGCAATTTAAATTTAAATACAACTTTTCCATCCAAATATGGGAAATTTAAATGCTTAAAGAAAAGCCTTCAATGTACACTTTAATTTCATATAAAATTTAGGCTTGCAGGTTTATCATATTATATTATTGTCAGAGTCTGTTCGGTTTCATTTCGTTGGTTTTCATTCACATCATGTGTTTCTTTGTTCCGTTTTCCCGCTCCTCATCATTAGTTCAATTGTATCAGCTGTGCTTTTAATTATCCTCGTTTAGGTTTGCTACTTAAGTTCCTTCCGTTCACTCGGTCTTTATCCGATCAACGATAGCTGTATTTTCCCATCGTCTGTCTGCCTGCTAGAGTTATTGTTTTGAACTGGATCCTTCAGTCTTCGTCTGCTTGCCTGAACACAGTGTGATTATATTATAGCAATCAGTTGTTTGACAAATAATTGTATGCACAAAATTAATTCTATTTACATGCACATTCTTACACTGATTCTTCCTGATAAACCATGTAAACGGTGTTCTCTTTTCAGATTTTTTTTTATTTTATACATATATATATATATATATATAAATAAAGAAAATAGATTTAAATATATAAAATAAATAAATAAATAAATAAATAAATATATATATATATATATATATATTTTTTTTTTTTTAAATCTATTTTCTTTATTTATATATATATATATATATATATATATATATATATAAACAAATAAAATTCTTGTTTTCTACAAAACTAATTTCATGCATTTACGTATACTCTTAGAATTAAAAATATTACATAAATTGAGAAACATGAAATGGTTAAAAAGTTGAGTCAGTCTTTAATGCTCACCAAATGACAAAAAAAAAATTAAAATATAGTAATATATTATTACAATTTAAAATGACTATTTTCTATGTGAATGTTTTCAAATGTAATTTATTCCTGTAATCAAAGCTGGATTTTCAGCATCATTACATCAGAGTCACATGATCCTTCAGAAATCATTCTAATATGCTGATTTGCTGCTCAAGAAACAATTCTTATCAGTTTCATATTTTTGTGTAACAATGAAATTTTATTTTTAGGAGTCTTTGTAACAGTATACAGTAAATATCTTTACAGTCACTTTCAATCAATTCAATGAATCTTTGCTGAATAAAAAGTATCTTACTGACCGCAATAGTTTCATTTCAGTTAAGGAAGTCGGTGTCTACAGTCGTCAAAGAACATGACTCGATAAACAAGAAGACCTCTTACTTCACCGTCAGTTTCAATCATTTAAGGAAGCAAACATAGTTAGCATTTTTTGTTTTGATAGACATCATAGAAGTCTCACCATCTGTATTATCTTTCATAAGAAACTCTCTCAACCATTATGGTATGGTTCCATGGCAACCGTTCTTCCCAAACACAAGAAGTGCTTTTTCGATTCATGCACCAGAAGCCATAATGAAATACTGGGGTGGGTGTGACGTACAATCAAACCAGAATGAGCCTCATGAGAGAGACTGCGGACTCTTTCCACAAGGTCACAGATGAGTTACAGGCGGTTTACAGAGCAAATACTTTCCACGGTCAGACATCAGCAGAACAGTAGCACACTGACCCATGTGAACACTTACGGGATCCAAACGTCAGGGTGTCACGCTGTCACTGAAGGCCTGATTCAGACCGCAGCACGCAAGCAGAGCAGATTTATTTTGGCCATATTAGCGTCAGTCCAAGTACAGTTTCTGTGCCTGAGCACATACTGCAGCACACTGAACTCAGCAGAAAACATGATGAATATGAAACCATTAATCAACACAATATATGGCAACATATGCTTTCATGAAGCAAAATACAGTAAAATATTGAGGTGAACAGCAAGTTCATTGCATAGATAGTTTTTTTTATTTTTACAAAATCGGACTGAATCTAATTACCATTTAAAAGGGAACATTTCTTGAAAATCTGACTTTCCATGTTTAAGTGCTAAAATCGGGTCCCCTGTGCATCTACCAACTCAGAAAACGTGAAAAAAGATAACCCAGTAACTTCGTTTTAGCAAGCCTTTCTCTGAAAGCAAACAAACAAACAAAAAAAAGAACCCAACGGTCACTCTGACAGAGCTCTAGCGTTTCTCTGTGGAGAGAGGAGAACCTTCCAGAAGAACAACCATCTCTGCGGCACCGCACCAATCAGGTCTGTATGGGTCACCTGGAGGACTGAAACCAAGAACTCTTTGGCCTGAACGGCAAGCGTTGTGTCTGGAGGAGACTAGGCACCGCTCATCACCTGACCAATACCATCCCTACAGTGAAGCATGGTGGTGGCAGCATCATGGTGTGGGGATGTTTTTCAGCGGCAGGAACTGAGAGACGAGTCAGGATCGAGGGAAAGAGGAATGCCGCAATCTACAGACACATCCTTGACGAATACCAGCTCCAGAGCGCTCTGGACCTCAGACTGGGGCGAAGGTTCATCTTCCAACTGGACAATGACCCCAAGAACAGAGCCAAGATAACAAAGGAGTGGCTACGGGACAACTCTGTGAATGTCCTTGAGGGCCCAGGCAGAGGCCAGACTTGAACCTGACTGAACATCTCTGGAGAGATCTGAGAGTGGCTGTGCACCACCTGATGGAGCTTGAGAGGTCCTGCAAAGAAGAATGGGAGAAACTGCCCAAAAATAGGTGTGCCAAGCTTATAGTACCAAACGCAAAAGGAGGCTGTAATTAGTGAAATTATTAGTAAAAAGTACTCATGTACACATGTTTTTTTTTTTTTAATAAACATGCAAAGATTTCAATCAAACTTCTTTCATGTCATTATGGGGTAATGTTTATAGAATTCATGAAAATAATGAATTTAATGAATTTTGGAATAAGGCTATAACACAACAGGATGTTGAAAAAGTGAAGCGCTGCGAATACTTTCCGGAAGCACTGCAAAATGTAGTGTATTCCAGCCTTTAGCTGCTTAGATTTCATGACAATCAATTTGTAATAATTCTCAACGGCACACTTATTATTTATGCCATTTTGAAACGAAATATTAAATATAGTAACTCATAAATCTCTTTACAGAGAGGTCACTGTAAAAAAAAGAAAAGGGATTGTAGGCTCTGTTTGAGAGCTGTGACTGTTTGCTCAGTGTTATTAGCTCATGCTCTTACTACAATACTGCCATTGGCTGGAAATCTGTAGACCAATCAGAGGAGGAACAAAACAAAAAACAACTGCAACCAACAAGGCCACAATCACTCATCGTTAGTCATTTTCTTAAAGCAACAGCTGTTTGTTAAAGTAAAAAAACACCTACATTCATTGACACTGACTGTCTTACATTGGACTTTCTAGATTCACAAAAATAAAAAGAAAGATTGCATGTAAAAAAAAAAAAACTCAGATCCATTTACTTGAGAAGCAAAATGATACAAGACATTAAGTATTGTTTTCATAAATAAAAAAGAACAAAGATATGTGGGGTAAGAACTATAAAAACTATTAGCAAAAAAAAAAAAAAAAGTGAAAAATCTAAATGAAACCTATTTGGTGTAAAAACACACACACATTATATATATATATATATTATATATATATATATATATATATATATATATATATATATATATATATTATATATATATATTATACATTATATATATATATACACAAACACACACATATATATATATATATATATAAATATAATAAAATAAACTTGTTATGTATAGAAAACTACAAAAGAAGAACAGAATATTTGCAACATTTGTATGATGAAGAATAGAGCATAAGAGAGAGAGTGATGGCATGTGAATAACATCCCTTCTGACGTGCCTTAATAAGGAGATCCGATAAATTCGCTGGCAGAGGAAAAGAGAAAGGAGAGCAGTTAAGAATGCTGCTTCAGTAAACTCCCAATTTACATGTCCCAAACACACACTCGGCCCAGCACACGGACGACGAGACAGTGATTCAGCACAGACCTCCGTCTCGCTCTCTACTCATGAACAAAAGTGGGGCGATATTTATAGAGGAAGCATCAACATTATGTCTTCGCCACATTCAGATGAACAGAGGAAGAAGCACGAGCAGGTGGACGACAGAAGGACAGAATGGCTTAAAGTCAGAAAACAAATCAGTTCAGTAGAGGTGTAAACAAAAAAATAATTGGAGGAATTCAGATCCAGATCAGTTTCTTGAGCAGCAAATCCTCAAATTAGAATGATTTCGGAAGGATCATGTGACACTGAAGACTGGAGGAATGATGCTGAAAATTCAGCTTTGATCCCAGGAATAAATTCAAAAAATATATTCAAATAGAAAACAGTTATTGTTTTACTGTATTTTCGATCAAATAAATGCAGCATTGATGAGCAGAAAAGACTTGGTTCTAAACCACAGGAAAAATATCCCGACATACTATCGTACTTTTGAACAGAAGTGTAAAGAAGTCAAAAAAAAAGAAATCAGGTGTGATGGAAAAAAATATTTAAAACAGAAATGATGTAAGTGAGAATCAATCCCGCCAAAAAAGTAAGTGTTTTTTGTTTTTCTCTAAAGTCACACATTCTCGTCCATGTGAACTCAAGTGACCCACACTGAAAGACAACATCCCAACAGCATCAAGTACCAGAACATGCGTGGGCCGTTCCTGTGGCTCAGAGCTTGATGAATTAAACATGAGCATTTAAATTAGACAGTAAAAAAATGAAGAGCCCTTAAGTCAGACTGTCAGAGTCACACTTTCTGCAGTGTTACTGAGAGCATTCACATGCCTCGTGTAAACCACTCTGAACTGTGCCAAACTCAAGAGACAGACTGACAGACAGCATGTGTGCTGATCAATAAGCACTCGGCACCAGCAGCTGAAGCCCGACTGCACGTGGCTCCGGCAAACACACACACACACACATACCTTTATATTTCTCTCGGACGTTTTCATAAGCTTGAATAAAGTCCTGTTCATCTGCATTGGGTGGCAGGGAGTTGGGTTCGTACATGGCCATTGCAGGGTCAATCACAGGTCCTCTCCTCTGTCTTGTTAGCCGGTAGAGGATGTGCACCTCTGTTTGTGTGGCTGAGTGTGTGCGGTTTCTCTCTCTCCCTGCCTCTGCTCTAAACTTGATTCCAAAAGCCAGCATGAGCCACACCCCCTCCTTACTGACTGGGAATCACCAGCAGAGCCCGAGAAGCCCCGCCTCTTAAAGACACACAAGACATCAATCTAATCGTCCACTCAAAACACCTGAACGAGTCTGACACGCCTCTTATCAGGGCTTTTAAAATGTATTTCACTACAGATTACAAAATACATGCTTTAAAAAGTCATTTGTAACGTATTTCGTTACATTACTCAAGTTTAGTAACTTCATCTAAATACTTTAGAATACTTTGGAATACTAATGTGTGGAACAAACACAAAAAAGGTCATTGCAAGTTTTTATCTCACAATTCTGACTTTTTCCCTCAGAATTGCGTGATTATAAAGTTGCAATTGTGAGTTATAAAGTCAGAATTATGAGATATAAACTCACAAAATTGAGAAAAGTCACAATTATGAGATATAAACTCACAATATTGAGAAGTAAAAATTATGAGAAACTCACAATATTGAGAAAAGTACGAATTATGACATTTAACTTGCATACTAAATTCACAATTGCAAGAAGAAAAGTCAGTATTGCAAGTTTATATCTCCCAATTCTGACTTTATAACTTGCAATTGTGAGTTTAAATCTCGCAGTTCTGAGAAAAAGAAGTCAGAATTGTGAAATGCAAACTCACAATTGTGAGGGAAAAAACAAATTGTGAGAAAAAGTTGCAGTGACGAGTGAATTATAAAATGACTCACAAAACATGAAAAGTGGAAAACATGAAACTGAACTCGGCTTTTTCAGACGGTCAGAGTCAGAGAATCACCAATCGCTGTTTAAATGACATTAAAACTCAAAGTAATCACTTTGGTAATCTAAAACACTTTTCAGATGGAACTGTAATCTGATTACCACCCATTTAATGAAATACAGTCACTCAAATTTTGTATTTTAAATACGTAACTAAGTTACTTATATTTCATTACTCCCCAACCCTGCCTCTTATAGAGTTTAGAATACTATTTTTGAAAGTTGTATATACAGTAGGCTATACATTCAGAAGCGATGTTTGAAGAGAAATACCATCTCCTTGCTTGCTACATAAATAAAATATTACATATTAAATATAAATTTTTTAGAAAAGAAATATTTGATCAATTAATGGTCGATGAAAAAAAAAACACCATCATAAAAAGGCCTGATTCATTCAACAAAGGTCAAGTGAAGTTACTACTACATTTGGCACAGTATACAACAGAAAATAGGCTGCATCCGAAATTGCACACTTTCTGAGAAGGTACTTCTTTTGAATAAGTAATTACATTTTTGACTCTCCTGGAATACGTTTTCATGCTTTAATGTTTAAAAAAAACACTGTATTTTTCACAACCTGACATTGCTGCAGCATCTCTCTTCCCAGTCTGTCAGTATCGCTTCCCACCAGAGGAACCAACAGAGCTCATCGGAACTCACGACCAAAGTTGGCTAAGCACCCATGTTTAGCTCCTGTCTTACGAAAAGCACAGTGTGCTCTGATTGGTGGGCTGGACCAGTGCGTTGCGATCGGTCAACTGCTTTGAGTGTGTTTCGTTAATGTCACGCCCCGAGTTTCATCTCAAAGTTCAACTCTAATTTGCCCTTTGGAATGACCTTGTGCCTTGTAACTTCAACTCGTTTCATGCTCAAACAGCAACATTACACAATGAATAAAGTTGACCATGTAAAAAAGCATAATAGGTCCTCTTTAAAATGAAAATGAAAGCAAATCTACAAAGCAGTCAATGTGTTTATTTTTTCTCTTAAGTGTCTCAGGTTTTTCTAGAATATAATGAGGAGCTCCAGACTCTTACTCACTCTAATAAAGTGTCTTTCTGATAAAAAATCCAACGTTTTGCTAATGTCGCTGCAGAGAGGGCTTCAGCAGTGAGTAATGTCTGGACCTTGGTGAGAAGACCAGCATGAATTCCCATGCTGATACAGGCTGGGTTAGAATATTTAGTGCTGGAAATCAAGGAAATTCTGCTAGTCATGAAGCCTGTTGGTCAAGCGCACAAATCACAAGTTATGCTGGTTCAGTGTTCAAAGTCTATA
The DNA here is from genome assembly GCA_037194245.1 of Opsariichthys bidens. Lineage (NCBI taxonomy): Eukaryota > Metazoa > Chordata > Actinopteri > Cypriniformes > Xenocyprididae > Opsariichthys > Opsariichthys bidens. The sequence continues at coordinate 3,460,075 of CM074304.1, read as the reverse complement.
AGAGCTCTTGGGCTTCTCACTTTTGCCATAATGATTTAGTAAATGTAGAATATAACAAGGAGTGGAATCTCATTTAAAGGTCCATTTCACTGACATGATAAATACAGAAAGATCAAGATTGCAAGTGTGATATTACTTTTATACAACCATTCAAAAAACAAGAAGGTAACTAGACACAATATTGTCAGCCATCGTTTTTGCTCCATTCATACTATATAAAGTTTTGCACCCAATAGTGGTATTTTCATTCCTGAAAGATTCAGTGTTTTGAAAAAATCAACTGAGAAAATCATTCAATGACTCATTCATAATGAAAATGAAAGCAAATCTAAAAACCAGTCAATGTGTTTTTTTTCCCATAAGTGTCTCAGGTTTTTCTAGAAACCTGACGATTCCTCGCATAGGAGCTCCAGACTCTCCATAACTCTCCATAACTCCATAACTCCATAACTCCATAACTCATTCACTGTGTGTGTGTGTGTGTGTGTGTGTGCACTTGGGATGGGTTAAATGCAGAGCACCAATTTCGAGTATGGGTCACCATACTTGACAATACGTCACGACTTTCATAAATGCAGTGACTATGTCTGAATTTACCCCCATAACCTTATTGAGTGCACTATTTGAGGAGATAGCCATTTGTTGTGGTGTACCGAAAACATTCATCTTCAAACTCCTTCAATCCCATACACAAGAACGAGTGTACAACCGATGTACATCGGATGGCAAGCCGATAGAAAATACCAATGCACTTTTAGGGTTGTGCCGAGTGAATTCCCACATATTGCTAGAAGATGGCATCCACATCTGGAGCACTCCTGGCGTAGTATTGCTCACCCATTTTCATTCACTCATTCAGTGGACTAAATTACAGGCGTAATGTAGGGAATAGTGAATGATATAGAGGCGATTTGGGTCACTTTTTTGTACCTGAATGAATAATTTTTTAATGAATCAGATGAGTGAATGATTCAATGACTCACTTATAAAGACTCTACTGCAGAAAGAGTCGCTGAAAATAAGCTAAAACGAGTTTTCAAACTGGGAAGTGTTTAGATGTATAAGACGTAAAAATAAATAAACACATAGATTAAAATAAATAAATAAATAATAAAAATATTAAAATACATTAAAAAAAATATAATACATTTTAAATAAATAAAATAAACAAATAAAAATCAGATTAAATAAAAATATATATTAATAAATGAAAAAAATAAACTGAAATTGATAGATTAAAATAAATAGTAATAGAAATAAACAGATTAAAATAAACAGTACTGGGGTCTGTGGAAATGTTTAGATGTATAAGACGTAAAAATAAATAAACACAGATTAAAATAAATAAATAAATAATAAAAAATATTAAAATAAATTACAAAGCATTAAAATAAATATAATAAATCTATAAATAAATAATAAAAAATATTAAAATACATTAAAAAAATATAATACATTTTAAATAAATAAAATAAACAAATAAAAATCAGATTAAATAAAAAATATATATTAATAAATGAAAAAAAAAATAGACTGAAATTGATAGATTAAAATAAATAGAAATAGAAATAAACAGATTAAAATAAACAGTACTACGGTACGTAGGAAACATTTAATAAATTCAATATATTCCCAATTATATTTTAAACGTTTTTCATGATATAAATTGGGACTTGACACATAAAAAAATGTATCGCATGAAAACGATCATGCACGGGGGTCCGCAACATCTAAAAGATCGGAAAACCCTGAACTAAAACATTGAGCACGAAGCTAACGCTTATCTAATATTAAGTGTACGAACATTCATAAGTTAACAAATATTTGTAACTTTACAATTGCAAAGTGAAGACCTGGACCTGAGGTGTCAGTGTTCATCTTTAAATGCTGCAGATGCTTAGAAGTTTCTGAAAGAAAGTCACATTAGGGAAAATAATACTGTTATGTCAGGGCAGACTTTTTTCTTGCTTTTATTTTTGATTGAAATAAAATAAGATTTGAATAAAAATCACAGACACAAACAAACACACACACACACAATTGGGGGTTGATTCAAGTTACCCCTCAATTAAAGATTAAGATTACAGTAAAATTACAGCTCTTTGCTTTATGTTGCTCCATTTTAAGCAAGCAGCTACATGTGGAAGCCAAGGCCATCCAGTAAAATAGATAGATATATAGCACACACACTCACACATGCATCTGTGAGAGTGTGAAAATATTAAAGTGTTTGAGGAGCACACGCACGTCTCCAACAGCCTGAGTCACTCCTTCAGGACTACAGTGTGGAAGCCAGAAACAGTTGTTAGCTGTAGTTTGTGCTTGAGTTACACAAGTGTGTGTGTGGTCTCTCCGTGGAGTGTGTGAAGCATCCGAGCGTTCCACATCCCCATGCCATCACAAAGAACCCCGAAGTGAGTGTCAAATTAAATATGTCCGACTCGCTCGAGGAGCAGTTTGACCCTCCGTGAGCACGTTAGCGCCGTTCATGCCTACCTATAATAGCACACAGCTGCCGTGACTTTTGACCCCGTCATTTATGACCTCAGGTATACAACAAACGTTGTAAGCAACTCTAAACATACATCTGCAGCGTGACCATAAATGCATACAATTAAACCCGAACACATTCGCATGCACATCCCCTCCAATATATAGATATAATAATAACATATCGACAAAGACGGAGGAAGAAATTCAGAAGGACTAAATCATAAAATTCATTAAAATGATCATATTCATTTTTCTATTTGCCAAATTTCCCATGGCATTAAAACTGTTTTCTTTGTTTCAATTGTTATTGTTTAAGACTTGTTTTAAAATATGTTTAAATAAAATATTAGAACATTTCAGAGAGCGAAATAAGGTAAAAACAGAAACCAGTATTTTGAAGAAACGCCGATGTATAACTTATTGAATTATTTAATGGGCCTTTCAGACTCAATAAAAGTTAGACACAGCTCTTATTTGACCATAAAAGAGACTTTTATCATATGCATTTCAACTGTTATTGTTTTAGATTTTATTTATTGTTTTAAAATCCTAAAATAAGTTATAAAAACATTATTACATTTTAAATCAATGGCAATCTAAACCGAGTGAAAAAATGGAAAAATATAGTAATTTATTGTAATGTATTATATGTATTTAATAGATCTTATTTAGCATGATTCCCATTGCACCTTTCCTCTGTGACAAATAAATCGACTCAATCTCATTTGTGTCTAATGAAATCATCACATTTTCCATTTAATACAGAGTTTTAGATGACTCTAAGAATTTACTGGCATCTAGTGTGTGTAAATGGAACTGCAGTTTCAAGATAAAACCATTTTTCTAGTTCTTGTATCATTTTTACATGTGGTATTTGTGCGTTCATAAATCCATTTGCCACACGAGAAGATCACAATAAAAATCTTAGTTAACCCACCATCAAAAAAGACGGACTGCATGCCTTTGATTTCAATCGTCTGCTGTCTGAGCTTATATTAATGTAACTCTTTCATTCAGAGGGCAGGAGTAAACATGAGGGCGGAGGACTGCTGTCCAGTGGGCAGGATTCCTGAAACACTGTGGACGTCAACAAAATCCCCCACCCTGACTCAGCGTTTGTGAAGCGCTGGTAAACAGAATAATCCATCATGTCACAGACAACTCTGCAATTTAAACGTGAACAATTTAAGGCTGCTTGTATTGCATGAAATGTGGATTCATGCCTGATGGAGGCTGTAGCATATCTATATTTGTGCTTACAGAGATTCGGGTTCAAATACAGTCTGTCTCGTGAAATAGGATGATTAATATGTAATTGACATAATTTTTTCCTAAAAAAACAAGGTGGTTTATCCTAGCAAAATAACATTCCAATTAAAGCTGCACTATGTAGTTGTTCGGCCACTAGAGGTCGCCTATTCAAAACAAAGGCGTAGGTTGATTAAGTTTGAGCGTGGAATCTTGGGACATGTGGACTTCACCTCACCTCCTCCGTGGAAAAGAATCGGGATGGGACTCATGTTCATGGATGCGATTATTAACGTGACTGTAGTGTGAAGCAGAGCAGGAGCGAGTGTTGTGGAGCTGAACGAGACGATGGATAATGAGAGACGAACGACACACGCCTCGAGAGCAGAGGGACTTTTATTATGACACAGTCACGCTTTTCCGGTCATGAGTGTGAGGAAACGCAGCTCTGTTTATCATATTAGATTCATTTGAGTGTGTTGAAAATGATGTTATAATGTTACTCAGTGCGTTCACTCGCGGCTGCTGTGAGACACTCGTTCACACTGCAGTAAGAGATCCATATTACAATATCATATTAAATGCTGGATGACTTGTGTTGATAAATGACATGCAATTCATTTTAAAATGTATTGAATGATGGAGAAAATTCTGTGTTACTGTTACTACAAATAAAGCTGCATCTGATTATGTTATGTTAGTTAACATTACTTGAAAAAAGTGTTTTTCTCTGAGGCATGGTAAAGCATGGTACTCGCAAAAAAAAAAATCAAGAAAATTAGATTTAAACAATAAGACTAAAAGTGTTGAGCTATTTAACAATAATTAGTTTTCTGTCTATAAATGTATCAAAACACGTTCCATTGTCTGTTAAAACATGCATTAAAGCGTCTTTTGGTGTTTCCAGGGTTTCCACGAAATAAAACCGGAAACCGAGGGTAACGTGGATCTGACGCCATTTACTCCCTCACACGTCCCGGATTCATTGGTCAAAATTCTGATTTTCCTCACGATTTACAAAATAGATGGAAACATCTGGGATATTCTAAGTACTCTACTGAACAAAATACGTAACACTGGCCTAGTGTTTTTTTGGGGGATATTTTACTGCAAAAATGTTTACATATTGCAGCTTTAAATTTTGAAAACTTTTTTTCGAAATGTTCTCTAAACGTTCAGTTTTTAAAACTGAGCATTTAAAGTATATAAAAACGTATATACTTTTTAAGCACAAATGCTCGTCTACGCCACGCATTACGTCATCACGTTGGAAAAGTGGAATCTGTTTTCTGATTATTATCAATGTTAAAAACAGTTGAGCTGCTTCATATTTTTGTGAAAGCCATGATACTTTTTTTCAGGATTCTTTGAGGAATAGAAAGTTCAAAAGAAGAACCTTTATTTGGAACAGGGATGTTCTGCAACTTTATAAATGTCTTTACTGTCACGGAACAAAAGTATTATTTATTTTTTTTAAATCATACTGAATGTGTTCTCACATCAGTGGTCATGGTGTCACTCTCATCCAGAGCTTCTCCTGTAATAGATGGGGTCTCTCAAATCATATTACATGCATATTACTGCTATTCAAGAGCTTGTCAGCAGGAACTCTCTGTGTGTGTGTGTGTGTGCTGACTCAGGCCCTGACAGAGGCAAGAGAGAGACCTGCTAGATGCTGAATTGTCTCTTCATATGCCACAGATTCTTACTGTAGTTTTCCTGAGGACAATCTTGTCACATCAGTCACATGTTCTGTCCATCACTAAAGCATTGTTTCTAAAGCGTTTGTGAGAGGTGCTTGTCTTCGGCTCTGACTGCAGACGGTTGGCAGAGAACCAGAGAACCAGAGAATGCAGAGAACCATCAAAATTCACTATTCAGGACATAAAACAAGATTTTTACATTTTCCGATGAAAATGCTTCCTGCCACAATGCTGCTGTGGGTGCTTGACAGATGTGGCTTTTAGTACATGGTTGCCAGGGTGTTCTGGGTGGTTTCTAGGTGGTTTCTTACTGTCTTGTGCGGAAAAGAGCACACACTGAACTTTAATACTGTTATGAGTCTGATCAAAAAATGAACTAAAATCTTATTACATTTTAATGGAATTATAATAATGTAATATAAAAATTCAGTAACTCTGAATATATTAAAATTTAAAAATTATATTTATAAAAATACAAATATATTAAATGAATGTATAATGTAATTAAAAATAAAAAACTATAAAAATATCATAAATCAGTAACTTTAAATTGTAAACTATTTAAATATTTAAAATATAATAATGTAATATAAAAAAGAAAACAAATTAAATATCAGTAATCTTAATCAGTAACCAACAACATTTTTAATCATTTTAAAATATAAAATATAATAATGTATTAAACAAAATATTATAAACAAGTAACCCTAAATATAATAATATATATTAAAATATTTTAAAATGCAAAATATAATAAATTATTTAAAAAAAATGTATTAAAAAATGACCAAATCAGTAACCCTAAATCTAACAAAATTTTAAAATGTAAAATAGAATAATGTAATATAAAAATACAATAAATAACTGTAATTCAAATCTTCCAAAAATTATTTTTGTTAAAGTGTTTTAAAATTCACGGTATCTTATAAATATAATACTTTAAAATACATAACAGCAGAGCAACTTCTGTATCACTTCTGTAAAAAAATGCTCGTATTTCTCATTAATATCACACTGAGGGTTCAGTTACTCTTATCTATACTGTAATACCATATACCGCAGTTAATCTATTCTAATTACACTCCTCCAACAGTCTAAAGACGTCCCACATGAATGCGGGTAAAATTTGCCTAAATGATTAATACTGTGAGTGGTCTGCGCTTCTATTACAAAGAGACATTGAAAAGACCATTAGCATATCTGCCTGTGTGCATTTGCTCTTTAGTAAAGTCAATACTACATTTCCTCAGCCATCACCTCGACTGAAGTATGCACGTGTCATTTCCTGCTCATAATGAGTCATGATTAGATCGGCTGAGAACCGCAGGGGTCAGCAGATATGACAACAGACCTGCGATGCGAATGACGGCCCTCTCGGCCGGGTCCAGCACGTCTCCTGAGGCGGATTTGGAGCGTTTGACACGCTGGTGTTTGGGGAGGTTCCAGGGCAGCGTGTCTCCAGGACTCGGAGAGCTGCTCCTATCACTGGAGCTCTGCTCCGCCGGAGGAAGATCTCGCAGCTCGTCCCTTCGGCCAGCAGCCATCACCTGCAAACGAAACTGCAGTCAGTGGCGTGCAGTGCTGTTCTGAAAATTTGTTTATTTTATGTCATTTCAAGTTCTAGTTACAATTGACCCTTTAGTTACTGTTGCTATGTCCTCTCTCACGCCACACATCATGTTCTCACGCAGTGAAAAATACATCCTGGAGCAAAGAGGACACTGACAACACGTCGACAGACATATGAAACAGTTTTATATTTACAATACTGTAATTTTTTAAAGAAGTTTAAGCAATAAATAACGTCTAGTGTGTCTTTAATGTGTCGTGACAGATCGTGACCCGATCATCTCTTCATACTAGTTCATTTATAGCATCAATAAACATGAATGAACATCAGAAGGAATGTTGTTTCAAGCGCGGAAAGACACGAGGACACAATTTTTCAAGTTTACATATACATTTATCAGACGCTTTTATTCAAAGCGACTTACAAGTGAGGAAACAAACAAGCGATTCTTCATGAAGAGGCAAATAGAAGTGCTCACAATACAAGTTTCATACATTGTTCAGTAACATAAGCAAGAGTAGGAAGGGAAAAGGGAGGGATAGATTTTTTTGCTTTGTTTTGTTTATGAAAGGGTTAAGTGTTCACGGAAGAGATGAGTTTTCAGTTTTCAGCTGTCTTTTGAATATTGCTAAGAATTCTGCGCTCCTGATGAAGGTAGGGAGATCATTCCACCAGCAGGGAACAGTGAGGGAGAATGTTCTGGAGAGTGATTTTGTGCCTCTCTACGACGGTACCAGAAGCCTTCGCTCCTTTAGTGATCGCAGGCTTCTGGTGGGGACGTAGCGTTGTAGCAGTGTGTGGAGGTAGGAAGGTGCAGAGCCTGTGGTGGATCTGTAAGCATCAGCGCTTTGAACTTGATGCGAGCAGCGAGGGGTAGCCAGTGCAGAGAGATGAAGAGGGGCGTGACGTGGGCTCTCTTAGGCTCGTTGAAGACAAGACGAGCAGCAGCGTTCTGGATCATTTGAAGAGGTTTGATTGCACTTGACGGCAGACCAGCCAGAAGAGCATTACAGTAATCAAGCCTTGAAATGACCAGGGTCTGGACAAGAAGTTGTGTTGCGTGCTCAGTCAGGAAGGGCCGGAGTTTCCTGATGTTGTGAAGTGCAAATCTACATGACCGCGCCGTCTTTGAGATGTGGTCTCTGAAGGTCAGTTGGTCAATGAAGATAACTCCAAGATTTCTGGCTGACTTTGATGGGGTAATGGTGGTTGTACCAAGCTGTATGTTGATGTCGTGTTGTACAGTAGGAGTGGCAGGGAAGACTGAAAGCTCAGTCTTTGCCAGGTTGAGCTGCAGGTGGTGTTCTTCCATCCACGTCGAGATGTCCTCCAGACAGCTTGAGATCCATGCAGCTACTGTGGAATCATCTGGTTGGAAGGACAGGTAGAGTTCAAGTTCACCAACGTTAATCTACTAACTCCCCTGACTGCTTATATATATATATATATATATATCATTTCTTAGAAAGCTATGATTTTTTTGCTAAGCGGCAAGAAAGGATTAGAGTGAAAGGTCATTTTTTTGTCAATATTGGGCTCAATGGGTTACTTTTGCAGTACAGAAAACAGCATCTTCTGGACATGCCAACTCCTCACAAACCAAACTCTGCCAGTCTCACAACTACAATGTTTGATGGCGGGGCAAAGAAGACATTGTTCACGGGCAGCCAATGAAGACCATAGGCTGGCATTAAGTAAATTTGTTACAAACCTACGTAGGTTCGAGCAGGAAGTAAGACTGGAGTTACAGACGACTCATTTCAGGCAGTTCAGAATCAGATTTGGGAGACAATAACTCCATTTATCTGCACTTTGATCTTTGAAACTTTGCAGATCTTTTACACTCACAAACAGCTGTGAGACACTTAACATAAAACATAAAAAATGATATCAAAGACAGGACCTCTGATGATTGTGTCAAGGTCAATAAGTGTCTAAAAATATATAACATTTTGACCTTTTTATGACAAAGCAAGAACCACATGACATTCAGCTATTGAAAATCAATCAAATATTTTAGCTTCTGTATAAAATTGATGATAAACCCTGGCGCATGTTACGAGTGAGGCTCACGTCCTCCGGATCAGCAGAGGGAGCTCTCACCCGAGTATTAGCAGATTTCGGACTACATTTCCCATAAACCCTCATACCTGGGTCTGATTACACACACACCTGGTACATATCACCTCACTATTTAAGCACCACACAGATGCGAAGTCTTGTTTAGCCTTATGGTTATCATTTCTGAGCGTTTACCTTGTGGATTGTTATTTCGTTGTGACCTTGGACTGTTTACCCGTGTTTGAATCTCTGCTGCCTACCTGACCCCTGCCTGTTATTTGGATATTGTATCTCGACCTCAGCCTGTCCCTGTTTATGTTTATGGTTTGCCTTCGCTGTTGTTTCTGCCGTTTATTGACCCTTGCCTGTCTGACACGGAGTATTTTAAAAAAAGAATTGCAAATGGATCCGCACGCCGCTGACTCATCATTACAGCGCAATGCTAAATCGCAATGTTTCTGACTTTTAAAAAAAAAATAACTCCTCATATTACTCAGGTGTGTTAGGCAACTGTGTTAAAGTTAGGCTAACTAAGAATAAATAATTAACCACAGCATTGCCCAGGCATGGTAGCAGTATCTGACACATTTTCATATCACCTGCATTATAATGTACAACTATGTAAAACACGTGTGATATAGATATTTATATATAACTTTATCCTCGCCATGGCCCATGTAAAGCAGCAGTTCAAAGAGACTCGGGGTTCACACTGATCTCAATGCTCAAAAACAGAGCAAAACACTGGATAATATAAAGACTTACGGCAGCTCTAGATATCGTGACCACACCAATGTATTATTTCCATTAAAAATCCAAATGCTAAACAAACACATAGTAAGACAAAACAATGTGTGTGAGCCTGTGGGCATGTAGATGCGTCATATATAGACCTGTCTTTGTTTGAAGATGATGATGAAGGACTGAGGAAATGAGATGTAAATGAAGTCTAGCTACCTATTACCCTGAAACCACAACTCAACTCCTGCAATAAACATTCACTTCTCTGAAAGGCTCATATAAAGTTGTTTTTAATATGAACGAGCCTTAATACAGTATGTTGCCATAACAACAAACATTTATAGGAGTTGCAAAAAGTGGTCATGCATAGTGTAAATGCACGTTGTAAACAAGAAAATACTATTTCAGTTTTAATCCTTCAAAATATTATATTTAATTCAGTGTGGGATTTCTGAAATATAGCAATTTCAGTTTTTTTCGGACTACATTTCCCATAAACCCTCATACCTGGGTCTGATTACACACACACCTGGTACATATCACCTCACTATTTAAGCACCACACAGACGCGAAGTCTTGATTAGCCTTACGGTTATCATTTCCGAGCGTTTACCTTGTGGATTGTTATTTCGTTGTGACCTTGGACTGTTTAACCGTGTTTGAATCTCTGCTGCCGACCTGATCCCTGCCTGTTATTTGGATATTGTATCTCGACCTCATATAGCAATTTCTGCTTTGTTTTTTTTTTTAATGGGGGGGTCAGTGTACATGAATCAAAACTCATAAACTGTGTTAAAAGCCACGGTTCCGCACAACAACTGATTGATCAATAATTTTCCCATTGATTATACACAATTCTTTCCTTCAGTGAACGCTTAAGTAACACAGATTACTTTTTCAGGTAACAAGTAATGCATTACTTTTAAATTCGCAACAAAACATCTGAGTTACTTTATTGAAAAAGTAATGCAACTTACTTTGTTTCCCATTTATTGACTGATACCTCTCCAGTCTCCATGTTCGGAGAAATCGGGTGTAATGCTGCCTTCACGTGCTATTGTAAAATTTGATACTTCCCACTTCTGAAATCGTGATTATGAGCTCGTCGCGTTCAAATTTCACGAGGGCGTTCATGTGCAATTTTTACCTAGAAAACTCGTTTACGATAATAACTACAGCATGTGAAGTGCAGGTGTTGTGTGCGCTGTGGTTATTATTGTAGTACCAGGTGTGTGTGTATATATATATATATATATATATATATATATATATATATATATATTATTATATTTATAGATATTTACTCATCTCACTTGCACAAAAACAGATTCGGTATTCCTCAATATGAACAAAAATAGTATAATTAAATGATAAATTATACAAATCTACACTTTATGCATCGTTTTAATGTCATTTTATTAACCATTGTCTTTGCTGCTGACCTTAAATGATCCAATTCAGCCATACTAATAAGCAAAAATGAACATCAAATTAGTGTTTCAGTTTTTATTGCTGGAGTAAGAGTGATGAACTTCCTTCTCCTGCATCCTGTTCCTCTGTGATCTCTGAGATGAGGTTTGTTTGAGCTGCGCAGATGTGTACAGATGTGAATTTGCATTTCCTTCAACTTGAGGCTTATTCATTTCACTAACGCCCGGTTCACGCTACACAATTTTAGCCTGATTTTGCCACAAAGGGAGGGGTGAGCAATTTGCAACCTCACCGCTAAAATTCACAACACTGCACCTTTAAACATTTTAACAATGAATCAAAACGTAATTTATATTGCATGATATTGTGCTGTATGATATTACACTTGTTTCCGCTTTGGACCAGCGGTCCTCATGATTCAGCTGGGGGCGCCATCTTCTGGCGAGACGAGGAATTTCATGCAGCACGACCCTCGCAGTGCATTATGGGGATTCTCTAGTCGTTGAGAGTACATAAGTTGTACACTAGTTATTGCAGTGCATTATGAGATTGAATGAGTGCAATCGATAACGTCCACTATGGTTTCGGACACCATTAAAAATTGCTGTCCCGTCTATTTAAGGGTATAGGGGGCGTTTCAGACACTGCCTGTGATTAGCTGATTTAGGTGTGTAGGGGTTGGAGCTGAAATCTGCAGGACAGTTGGGCTCCAAGAGCTGTGTTTGACACCCCTGTGCTAAATAAACAATAAAATAAAACTTTTTCAATATTTGAAAATATATTTCAATTTTTCACCTTTTACCCCTGATAACATATTATGTTGTTAGTATACTTGTTTATCTAGGAGACAACAGTTTATTTGTTTTATTATTATTTGCTAAGTTGTAATTTAGTCAAATTATCCAATATTTTAATTTTTTAATCCTATTTAAAGGGTTAGATCAATTAGAAATCTGTCATTAATTCCTCTCCCTCACGTCGTTCCAAACCCGTGAGACTTTCGTTCATCTTCAGAACACAAATTAAGATATTTTTAAGGAAATCTGAGGTATATGACTCGTCCACAGACAGCGAAAAATTGGCAAGAATACTTTTTGTGTACAAAAACAAAACAAAAATAATGACTTTATTCAAAAATCTCTTCTCTTCCCTGTCATTATCCTTACGCAATTGCCGCAGTAAGCACATTGAAGGCTTCCGTGTTTACGTGCGAATGCCGTCTCAGTATTGGCCGACGCTGTTCATGTGATCAGAATGACACATGCAGGAGTCGGCCAATAATGAGTCAGTGTTCTGACGCAGAACCTTGAAGCGCTGGATGTAAACAA